>JAOXYD010214840.1:0-33328 GCA_028565735.1 Pinacopodium congolense
AGGGAAAATATTTAGCAAGGAAAGCTTGGGCTACTTACTCCCATATGGTAATTTGAGTTAAGCTGAGCACATTGTACCATGTCTTTGCCCGATCCCTCAAAATGAATGGAAATAATCTGAGTATCACAGTGTCATCAGACATTCCATTGAACCTGAAAGTATCACAAATATCCAAAAAAATTTGATAGATGAGCATTAGGATCTTTATTATGTAGTCCATAAAATTGCACACTACTCTAAAAGATGTTGAAGAGTACAGGCTTGATCTCAAAGTTGGTTGCTTGAACCGTGGGCTTTGTAACTCCTTGAGGGATGAAGCCTTACTACATAAAATCCATCAATGTTCTCTCAGCTCCCCCCTGTTCTCCTTCTTTTGTCATAATATGTTATATGTTTCCTTGGCGCTTCTCTCTTCTAAGTTCCTGTTCATTCTTTGTTATGTCCAGTAACTTCGCTTCACTAAGTTCAGTAGACCTTCGTGTTCTCCTTGTGTTCTTGCACCTAGACATACAAGGAAAAGTGTCGAAACCCTTAAATCAAAGTAACCTAAACTAAACAAGATGCTAAACAAAATAATCCCCAGCAACGATGCCAATAACTTGGTGAGTGATTAGTTGTAAAACGAAACTACTAGTTTTACGCTCAGAACTGCAAGTATATTGGTCATAACTTGTATTAAAGAACAGATATCGATCCCACAAGGATTGAGTATAGTCACCACCTAATTTAGGGTTTTTCTTTGTTTAAGAAATAATTTTAGGAATTAATAAACTAGGAAATAAATTAAATTAAATTAAACTAGTGATAACAATCAATTGAGACAAAGAGCAAGAATTTGATAACCAAGGTTTAAGATTAAGGGTCATTCTATCCCTATTTTATTTCCCTCTTTACTTAATGATCCAATTTTGTTTGACCTAAAACTTTCTAATGCTTAATTACCCTCTCTCAAGGTGCAATTAACTATTCCTAGCCAAATAGATTAGGATTAATTATGCTATCTTTGGCCTTACTAACATTTCCTAACCATTCAATTAGATGTTAAGCAATCTTATAGGTAATCTTTAACAAATAGCCAAGATCTCTCTTTAACTATTGGTAAAAATGTGAATATGTATAAATCTATTGGGCGCCCACTCTCATTGTACTACCCAACACAATCACCCAACTCACCCTCTCGGTTTATTGTAATGCTACCCTATGCACCCTCTTGGTTTATTGCAAGGTTTAAGCTCAATACATATCACAAACAACCATTCATTGAATCATAGAGCAAGAGTTCCAAAAAATAGTGCAAGAACAACTCCTAAAAAATATTTAGCTACTCATAATCCCAAACAATCCAACAATACTCATGTTTTCCATGCTAAAAAGTAATAAAGAGAAGAAGAAAAAATATTCGAAGTAAAGCCTTAAATGTCTTCTCTTTACTCCAAAAAGGCTAAAAAACTTGGGTGTTGTCTTCTTGCTTTCCAAGGAAAATATCTCTTCTTTCTTCTTTTGGGAGCCACCAAAATCCTCAACTTTGCCTCTTTTGGGTGTTGGTTGCTAAAACCCCCTTACTCCTAGGGTTTTGAGCCCTTAA
Source organism: Pinacopodium congolense (assembly GCA_028565735.1). Taxonomy (NCBI): domain Eukaryota; kingdom Viridiplantae; phylum Streptophyta; class Magnoliopsida; order Malpighiales; family Erythroxylaceae; genus Pinacopodium; species Pinacopodium congolense. Next base: position 1,586 of record JAOXYD010214840.1, read on the forward strand.
ATATGGCAAAAGGAGGGTCAAGAGACTTAAAATCCTGTGTCTGACCCTTACTGCATCAGACCCACTATCACGATCGTGACAGAGCCTAGATGAATAGTACTGTCACGATCGTGACATAGAGAGTGGTGAACAGTGCTATCACGATCGTGACCCAGTCATGATCGTCACCTCAACTCTGCAACTCTGACCACCGTTCATGCTTTTGGCCATAACTTCTTCTCCGGACCTCCGATTGACTTGAAATTTGAACTGGAGATTCCTAAATCTTGATCTTTCTCTCCACAAATTTTCATGGCCATCTGATCTCTAAAACATTCCCAGGAAGCCACTAAAATCACTTGAAAAATACCCCCAATTTGAAATTCTGATGCCTGTAAAATCAAGCAATAATGTGCAACAACCTATCCATCAAGTAAGCTAAAAATCCAGCCTTAAACACTAAACAAAATCAAGAAACACTTAAGCACTTCAAAGATCATGAAAAGATGCAAAACATGCAATAGATCAAATAAACTAAAACTAAAACACATAAATACACACTTAAAACACCTAAAAACAACCTAGAAACATAACCTAAAAACACAGTTATCATTTAGAAACTCAAATATATGTCTTAGCTTCAATCTCCAACTAGCAGTAACTCAAAATACACTCTAAAACTCGAATCACAATTGTTTGAAGCCTAATCTATATAAGAAGAAAAAGAAGAGAGAAGCTAGAGCTTCTCTCATTACTATGATCTGAAGAATCCGAATTGATTGCGTGTGTTATGTGTTTTCTTGGTTGTATTCAGGCTCTGGAGACTCCCCACATGTGCTAGCAAACAAGTGGATTAATGCAAGACATGCCTGGTTTGAATTTCTCAAGATTTAAAGCTGAAATTATTGACTCTGGAGTACAACAGCATCCTCACAAGGTGGCATTATAGCCCGACTTCTGAACTCTATAACAGCGCCTGGATCATCAGACAATGACACCCTCTCATGGTGCCGTTAATGGACAGAACCAAGAGATTTATTCCAAGTTTTTGCTCCAATCTTCATCATTAAGATCCATTATGCAAATCAAATATAATATGGCATCAATTTAACCAATTAAAAACTGAATTAGGGATCATAATTCAATAAATTAACCATGAAAATCATATCAATTTGACCCCTATCAAGTAACCTTTACAATCTTACTTTCCAAGGGTGAAGAGTAACCTAACAACAACAATCGTACTTTCTATGGTGAAGAGTAACCTATCCTAAATCTTTTCAAGGCAAAGAGAAGCCTATACAATTCTCAAATATCCAAGAGACTCAATTCCCCCAAATTTAAGTAACTAAATATGCCTTGAAATGTGTTCCACCCAATGCACAATTAAACTAAGGTCTTTAGCTTTCAATAAATGATAAGAATGAATCATGAAAATCTTGAAAGCCTAAACAAAATTAGTGTGGGAGAAAATAATCATAAAAACATGCATATGTTCAAGAAATATGATCAAGATAAGCTAATCACAAAATCTAGATAGTTTAAGCACTCTATGAATATTCTACTTAAAACATAAATATAAGTGTTTAAAAATCTAACGAAAAATACTAGAGAACTTCCAACACCTTATATGAACTAGGCACAACAAATTTATGCACCCAAAATTGATTTATATGATGAAAATTGTGATTGAATGAAGAACATCAAAATTAGATAGTTTTAATGTATCATTGAACTAATGCACACAAATGATGAAATATCCAACAAAAAATTCAAAACTAAGATTGTTTGGACTTCTATGAAGAAATAGATTAAGCAAGTTAAAATCGAAATCATACTCAAACTAGTGAAAATAGAAGCTATCTTGAAATATATGAAAGTTCTAACTCAATGATAACTTAAACAGGCATAAAAAATTCTAATTGAGGTTCAAACACAATCTAGAGACCTTAAGCAATCTGAAAACTCCAATAACACAATTTTAGAAACAAGTTTATTCGCCTGGAATTGAGATTCAAGCTAGAACAGTCTCAATAGAGATAGTTTTGATAGATGAATGAGTTCTAGCTTTAATCTGATCTAATATCCTTTCTAAAATGTAAAAGATGGATCAAATAAACTCCTAAAAACTCAAGCAAGATATTAAACACAATTTTGCATACCCAGAAACACAGATTGATAGCAAAAGATCGATTGAAAATAAGTGTAGTGAAAAAGTGGGTAGCTTGAGGCTTTTGAGAGATTCAGAAGGTTTGATCAACTTTTTGGAGAGTCAAAGGTGTATATATATTGTTTGGAGGATCAAGGAAGGCTTAGGAGGGTTTTTAAGACATTAGAATGAAGAAAAAAAGGATAAGACCCAAAAGTAGAAACTAGTCGTTAGAATTTCCTTCAATGGCGCCCTCTGGGTTGATCAACGACGAACTTGTTCTATGAATAGCCCGCCGTTGATAGTTTATGGAAACGGGGGTACAACGACACTCAAGCAGGGTGCTATTAATGATGAACAACCCGTCGTTGACTATCAAAAAAACAAAAAATATGTTGCATAATTAACTTCAAACATTTTTAAACAAGTTCCTAAAGATAATTGAGACTTCAAACACTTTTAAAATTGTATATCGAGGATATATGAATGGTCAAATACCTTAAAATAATTCCAACACAAATTTTAGCCTTTGAATTAAGATAATATGCACTTTTCACCTTTCAAATGCAATGCTTGTTCAAACTTAAGTCCTTAGGTCAATTGAACATAAAGTAAAACTTACAATCATATTTGAAACAACCTATCTAAGGTCTTGAAACTTCCAATTCATTTAAATTTTCATTATCTTTAAATTTGACCTTCAAACTCCGAGCTTTCCATAATGGATTCTTCTTGAAACATACCTATCTTTAAGATTAACATCATAAACTCAATCCATTAGCAATCGAACATGTTTTGTTATCATCAAAACCAAGATTGAAACATCCATTGGTTCAACATTTTATATTCTTTTCACTATTCTTTTTCATCTCTTTTCATGTTTAGACCATATATTAAGTAGTTGAAGTTTTAAACTCTGGTTTACTTGTTTTGTTGCTGCTATCTTTTTCTATTTTCAATTTTATTTCCTTGTATTTTTGTTGGGTTATGTAAAATACTTGTTGAAACCTTTGTTTATGTTAATAAAGTGTTGTTTTCTTTAATTTTATGCTTTATTTCTCTTTTTTGCTTAATGATTTATGTCTTTTAACTGCTAGATTTTAGATTTTGATCCTTAATTTCCATTAACGAAAAACATAAATGGTGATAGGTTAATTGATTTTATAAGTAAACCTAACCAATTAGTCTCGGATTCCAATTTTTAAGGCTTTATGATTCGAGCTTGTGAGATCACAACCTTATTTAGTCATTCCCTAGTTCTTAGTTATATCACACCACTAAATTTAGAGAGCTTGTTCTAGGTTGACACTTGGTAAAAGGTAGGTTTTCTTTAATATTGGGCTTGTCTAAAAATGGAGGAATTTAGGACGCAAAAGCTTATTTATGTCTATATCTTATGCATAACACAATTTATACTTTCAATGATTGATTGTAATCCATGAATCTAGATGATATTTTTTGCCCAGCTTTCCGTCTTTGTTATTTGTTTTCTTATTTTTTTCAGATTTGTTTTGTTAATTTTCTTTCTATTTGTTTTAAATCCTTTTAATGAAGGAGTTTCTTTCTATTTTCTTTTATTTTGGGCAAAATTTAGAATAGTTTAAAAACATAACTAGTTCTCTATGGGATTGACCTTGACTTACCCTGCTTTGTAGTTAGTTAAGTTAGGCAGGTAATTTTTTTGCTTGGTGAGCTAGTGATAGCTCCACCAAATTTTTGGTGCCTTTACTGAGAAACTAGTGCTTATGTTTTGGCTATTTCTTATGTTGTTTTCCTTTTTATTTTTATTTATATTTTGTCAAATTATCTTTTTTTTGTTTTAATTTCATATCTTTTTCAAATTTTGAAAATTTATAGTAACGATGACTTATAATAAAATGCTTTTTCTGTTGATCCTTATTATTCTAGTTATTCAGATGATGAGTTTAATTTTCTTACTACTTCTAGGTTGGAGCAACAAATGAAAAATCTCACGTCCTTAGTGGCGCAAGCAAGGAGAGGTGAAAAAAAACATAAGATATGTGATGTTTGCTCATTTTCAGGTTATTATAGTTATATGTGCATAATCTTGTAGGATATGTAGCAACATAGCTTTGATTCTCTACCACTATGCTACCAAAGTTAGTGACACTTCCAACTCGTGCCTGCAACTCCACCATTGCCACCACAAGCTAGTAGGATGTCCTTGGATGAGATCATATAAAGTTTGGTGACAATCATTCTTCAATTTTAGCAAGAAATGAGGAGTCACTTAAAGGAATTTGAAGATCAAGTGAGCCAATTGGAAGATTTGATAGGGAGCATAAAAGAATAGGTTTCTTCAAGCAATTATAGCCAATGGAAGAGAGACCTTAGGGAATGTGAAGTTTCCTAAGAGAGTGAAGAACAATTACAGCATCGGAAAGTATATAGAGGAAGACCAAGAGTAACTAGGAGAGGAGGATGTTTGAATTCAAGAAATGGAGGAGGACGCAACACCTCTTAAGGTAAGAGATAAACCTTGTGTTATTAATAACCAAGTTTTGCTTCCTTTTACTAGTAGTTTATAGGTTAAAGAAGAGAAGAAAGAGGATGAGGTAGAGAGTGCTAAATTGATGAAAACGATCTGGCCAAGCAAGCCAAAGTTGGAGGGTGACAAGAAGCATGATAAGCCTTTACATTTATCACCCATAATATTAGGGTCGAATCTTGGTGGAAGGGCGATGCCTATATGGGAAACTAGATATTGCAATATGATGGAGAAGCAATGTGGCCACCTATTCAAAGCTATAAAACATCAAACTAACTGGGATCCCACTCTAAGGGAAGCTGTTCTCTGCTAATTATTTACTTTAAGCATGCTTCCTATTGGGCTCAAAGGTCTTTTTGAAACTAGATAGTCTACATAGTAAGGATCAAGTTAAAGACCTAAAATAAGGGCCGGTTTAGGAGGCAACCCAGTATTTTTTTTTAACTTGTGTGTCTTTTCATTTTGTTAGCTAGTTCTTTTGTCACTTTCTGTTTAAGTTTTTTTCTTTTCCTTTGTGTTTTATTTTGTAAGAGCGAAAAGTGAGAGCTATGATCTTCTCTCTACCATAGTTCACCTCATCCAAGGGAGTACTCTTGTTCCATACCTCTTTATGCTTTTACTGATTTTGGGACATTGGGGACATTATCCCATTTAAGTGTAAGGGTTGGGCAAGTTCAAAATTTTGACACTTTAGTTATTGTTAGTCTAAGGGTGATGATTTAAATGGTTTAGCTAAGAATGAGCTAGAAACTTAATTAATATAGTGATTGTTATACTTGAAAGTAATTGATAATTTTAATTTAATGAATCATGATTAACTCTTAAAATGATTGCTAACTTTCATTTTTTTTATTTTTCAATTTTCTTTAAGTGTTTTCTTATGTTTAGCAATCTATTTTGTATGATTTTAAGGGTTTGAGACCATTTTATATGATTTTTCATATAAATTTTAAATTCGATGTGTTGTTAAAAATAAAAAAGAAAAGAAAAAAATGTCTACTTAATAAACAAGAGAGCATGTTTTCCGCTCCATTGTGTTCAAACCAATGTAGAGGTCAAAGTTATGAGTGGTGTTAATAGCCATTTGAGAGTGTGATCTAACCTAATAATCCAGGGTGTTCAGGATAAAATGTTCGCCCTCATATCAAAAGTTAGATGACATCTTAAACAAGCTAAGAAAGAGTATCCTTGTCAAGTAACTGGGGTCATTCATGACAAATGTTCGCCCTCATATCAAAAGTTCTAGTGTGTTTTAGTTTGATTTTATTTAGCTTGTTCTTAAATTATTTTATTAAGCTTTAGTTATTTTTAGTATTTATAAATGTATTTGCTTGTGTATGTGTTAAGTCTTTTAATTATTATTCTTTTTTTCCTGTAGTCATTTAATATGTTGTCCTTAGGTTTTTTTTTCCTTTCCTTTTGATTTCCTTTAGGTTGTTTTAGTAGCCTTTAGTGTGTTTTTCCTGATTTTGTTTAAAGCCTTTAAGTTGTTTTCTTTAGTTTAGTTTTGCTTCTTTAGAATTTCGTCTCCTTTAGGTTTGACTTTTCCTTAGCTTTTAATGTTTTCAAAGGCTATACTTGGACAAATTTAATATACAATCATCTGAGAATTTTTAGGCCTTGAATTAGAGTTAATATGGAGAGGTTATGTGCTGATTTTTCATGTTTCAGAGCATTTTGTCAGCCATAAACTATTGGGCATTAGTAGTGGCTAATTTTTGCAGAAAACCACTATTTTAGTGCTTTTAGGAAGTTAAGCAGTGATGTAGAAAGAGTGCCATTTAACTGCCCATAATCCATCGTTTAAGTCCTTAAAAAAGAAAAAAACAACGCAGTTTCACTTAGACCTTAACATTATGTCGCCTTCCTCCTCCCTTCTCCCATTACGACATCTTTTGCTCTTAAACCCTCTAATCTAGCTTTTCAACCTCATTTTACCACCAAATTTCATCCTTTATGTTTCATTTTGTTGCATTTCACATCCTTTATCCATTTCAACCCTTAAATCAGTATAAAAACTACAAAAAATGTCTGAAACCCCCAAAATCACTAGTCTCTACCACCTTATCTCATTTTGCTTTTTTTTTCTAGCTTTTCAGGGGCCCATTTTAATAGATTTTGGTATCATTAGTTTCCAAATCACATTACCTTTTTTTTCATAAAACCTTTACATCCCAAATCCTTCACCAAACATTAGGGAATATTCCAGTGGGTTTAAAATATTTCAGCCAAGTTAGAGAACCATTTTTTAATTTTCTAACATTTTTAGCCTCCATCTGGCCCACATAGTGAATAGTTTACGATCAAAATGTCACGTAGGAAATTTATTTGTTCCTCTAGCTTAATGACAAGGCCTTCATTTGGTCATTGTTGCTTTTTATTTCATGAGAATTTGGATTAGTTTTATAGGCACCTTCTGAATTAAATTATGGCTAAGCAAACCATAGTGCCTGCACTTAGTGCTAAGTTTCATGTTTTTGATACCTTTAAAGCTCTATAGTGGGATCCAATGCTTATGGATGTAGGCCCATATTAACTACTATTGGTGTGAGAATTATATTCTAGTATCAAGGAAAAGGAGAATAAGGAAAACACTGACATCAAATCCATGGTGAGAGCTACAACCATAATCATTACTTGGCTTTACTTTCTATATTACTAGGTGTGCAAGATGTTGGTCATATTTATAATTGTAAAGTAGATAGGTTTTGAGGCTATTCAGTGGAATATGATCCCTCCTTTTTGATTAATGTGACTCATGCTACTTTAAATTTGGTTAATCCACTGACTAAGAGATATTATCTAATTTACTAGTTTAGTTCAAAAGAGGATAATGGTAGCATTGTTAAATGCTAATGTGACATCCTGAGCTAGTTGTCTGAATGAGATTAAATACACGGATACTTATATCCTGTACAATATATTCCATGGTTCAGGTGATATCAAGGGCCTGCCACTTTATGAATTTATACTTAGAAGCTTAAAAATTGTGGTTTGATTTTACATAACTATAAATCTTACTACTTTCCTTGTCTATTGACACGGTATTCCAAGTCGTAGGTTATTTTCATTATGTTAACATATTTTAGTTTTAGGTTGAAGATACTTGATGGGTAATTGAGTTATAATGTGACAATTGGAATGGGTATTGAATAGGTATTGTGATTTATGCTAGGATTGAATTGGAATTCATATTTAATTCCATAAATTAGGAACTTATTCATAGGATTGGCCATCCTAAGTGTAATTTCTAGTTTAATTTCAATGTTTTTTCTTTTGATCACTAATTTTCATTAGTGAAAATTGTAAGGGGAAATGGGCTAGTTGAATTTGTAGGATAACTTAATCAATGTAGTTTAGGATTATGATTCTTAAGGCTATTGATCTGAGGATGTGAGATCATAACTGTAGTTATTCATTCCTTAGTTCTTAATGCCATCGTGCTACTAAATCTAGAGAACTTGTTGTAAGTTGTTGAGTGGTTAGGGGTAAGTTTTCTATCGTATATGACTTATTTTGAACGTTATTGTTTGTTTTCCTTGTTAGTTATCTTTATGTGTTATTGTTTGTTTTCCTTGTTAGTTGTCTTTTACTTTCTTTGCATCTAGGGGTTTTATTTTATTTTCTTTTTATTGTTACAATATTAGGAATAGTTAAAAAATGAAACTAGTTCTCCATGGAATCTACCCTAAGTTGCCTTACTTCATAGTAAAGTTTAGTTTGGTATTTTTTTTTTTAGTGAGCCTGCGATAACTTTACCACAAATAAAGCCTTAAGAAATTTTGAAAATGTGCGTTATTGCATTATGTCTTTTATAACTATAAGTTTGTTCAACATGAACTTCTTCTTGCATACAAACATTAAAAAATGTAGTTATGAGATCCACTAGAAACAATATAAACCTATGCAAGACGAAAATGTAAGTAAAAATCTAATGGCTTCTAATCTAGCTATGGAGGCCAAGGCCTCATCATAAACTATACCCTCTTCTTCGTTATACATTTTGCAGCTAAGCTTGCCTTTTTTCTAATTATGTTTCCTGGTTCATATAATTTTTTTCTTAAAAACTCATTTTGTATCTATTATGCGAAGATATTTTGGCCTATGTACTAAAATCAAAACTTTTTTTTTCAAATTGATTGAATTCATTATTCATTTCCAAAACATAATTTTCATTACCTAAGGCTTCTTCTTTACTCCTAGGTTTAATATGAGACATAAAAGGAAGATGAGAATGAGTAGTTTCCCCTTATTAAATATCACCTAATATTTTGTTAGAGGGATGATCCTTCTTATATTTCTAATCTCGTGGTTGCTCATCCTCCTTACTTTTGTCTCTTGGTTTAACAATTTAGTCTTATGATGTTTTCCCTTTATCCTTTTCTTCCCTATGTGATAACTTATCTAAGTCCTTAGACAACACTACATCATCATCCTTCAAGAAGTTCTTGCTTTCAAAGTGGTTAATAATACTAAAAACAACATGCATAGACTCTTACACTATATGAGTTCCCTTATTAAACACTCTATATACTTTACTAGTTAATGAATAATCTAAGAAGATACCTTCATCGACTATGGAATCAAATTTTCCTTAACTATCCTTAGTACAAAAAATAACCCTTGCATATAAAAACTATAAAATGGCTAATCTTGAGTTTCTTAGCTACCCATAGCTCATAAAGGGTTTAATACTTTTTATACATAATATTGACCCCATAAATTCTATGACATGGATATGCAATAGTTTTGGCTTGATGAGCTTTTTATGTGAATGCCCACTAACTTTACTCTATGTCACAAGCATATGGGTCATACAATTGTAGTATAATAAATATCGTCCCACGAGGTTTATGTCTCTTCACCTAACAATTTAGGTTATATGTTGTCAAAGGCAATAAAAACAAATAGAAAGAATTAAAAATTAACTAAGTAAGATAGCACAACAAAATTGAAGAACAATATGCAGGAACTTTAGAAGAAAAGATTAAAGATTAGGAATCGATTTTATCCCTATTTATTTCCCTCTCTTTTTATTTATTCAATTTATGCTTGACCCAAGATTTTGTAATATTTTCTATTAATGTGTAACTAAGTTTCCTTAACCAAATAACATATTATTAACCTTGCAATCTCTCTATCTATAAAGCTTTTCCTGGAAATTCAACAAGATGTAAAGTATTCCTACAAGCACTCTATTCACTAATTGGGATCTCTCTCTAATTAATTAAACCTTGTATTTATAGATCTTTTAAGTGTCAACTCTCATTGTACATTGATAAAAAACTAAGAAGCTCACTTTCTCAATTTATTATAAGGTATAAGCCTAAAAAATAACATAAATAGTCATTTTACTGAATCAATAAACAAGAGTTCAAAAAGCAATTCCTGTAATATGTTTAGACACTCATAAAATAAATAAGTTAAAAAACGACCATATTCTCCATACAAAAAGATAGGGCGAGAAGAATATCAATAACAATGAGCAATTTGCTCTCTTCCCTTCACTGCTTAAGCTGGAGGGTTTGGAAAATTGATGAACTATTGAAGCTTTTGATGATTGATCTTGATTTCCTTTACTTGAAGCTTTATAAACCTATTTCTTGCTTACAGGAAAAGTTCCACATGCATACTTCATAGCCCCAAGGATTTTGTGCCCTTAAATATGCCCCCACTAGTTAAAAACCCAAAAAAAACATTCTATATGCAGTAAATATGTGAGTAATAACTGTGATCTTGGAATTCATGATCGGAATCACAATCATGACCCTCTTTTTTTTGTTTCTAAATTAGTCATGACCATGACTCTCTTGTTTCCTTTTTTTTAATTATTCTTTCACTTTACTCCCTCTTTCCATATCATATGGAATTCCATTTAATTCCTAGGGAAATTAGACTAAGATCTTGCCCAAAATCAACACTCAAACATTTAGAAACATAAAAACAAAATAATAACCTCAAAATACGTCAAATTGAATTCTAAACATAATATAAACATGTAAAACCACATACTAACCAACTTAGAAATCACAAATTAAAGAGCACCTATCAACATCCCCACACTTAAACCTTTGCTTATACTCAAGAAAAAATGTCAGATGTAAGGCACACAAAACATAACTTCGCAATGTAAAACACACAAGCAATAAAAGATGATGGCTGGAACATATCAACAAAGTACCTCATGGATTTTTTTTAAACTAAGAGCTTTAATCATTCAAGAAGATCCAAGGCAGTCACCTATTTAATTCACATCACAATTGTATTTGAATTTAAATTGCAATTTAATTAAAATATTATTGTACTATTCTCATGTCCATGACCATTATAACGATGCATTTGTTCAAATTATTGAGTGGAAGGTATTCTAACATTAAGTAATCACTCATAAAATGTTTTACTTATAAAAGGATATCAATGGAATTCAATTTCTATTAAATTTATCAATTTCTTACCTCTACCAAAAACAACCACCTTGCCTTTTTACAAATCTTATGGGGCACCTTTGGTTACTCATCTTTGGTGATGTTCTCTAAACTTCATTTAAGTGTCATTTTCACCTTTTTATGTGAAGGTGTATGTCTTGTAAGGTGCATCCTCGGTTACTCGGCTAGATCATAACTTAGGACTAGCCTTAGGCTCTACTCTCAACCCCTTTATTTTGTTTTGATTTTTATTGGCTAAAGTGGTTAGAAGGTAGTCATTAAATTGAACAAATATGATATTTATGTCATGAATCCATATCACTTCTTTCCTAACCAATCCTTTTCATGAATGATTACTAATGCATCCCATTAATTAAGTCTAAGTTCACAAAAAAATGCTTCTAAGCAATTGTCATGGAAGTACGAAAGTTATACAGTATTTTAATTATCCTGCATTTTAAATGGGAAGACAGTCTTGATATAAACTTCCTAGGATCCTTTCTTTTCACTCCTTAAATAAAGTTAATCGTAGTTACCGTAGTTCCCTTCAATCCCATGCAATTTATATATTTAAACATAAAGAACAACATGAAAGAAAATGAACAATTATCTATCCTACCTAGAACATGCATCCTAGATTTCATACAAAATATAAATAACAATGATTATGCTAGCTCTCCATACTTGGGCAACATATTATTCTTAACATGGAAAAGGGAAAATGAAACAAACTGATAAAGACATTAAAAGAAAACAAGTCGAAGAGCAAACTTATGAAGATGCCAGTAGTAAAGGAGTTGGCAAAGGGTTGGGCTCCCTAAGCATTGAAAAATTTTCACAGTAACTTTGTTTGATAGCATTGTTGACATGCCATTTTGTTCATTTGTGTCTCCATTGCATTGAATCATTACTCTACCTAATTCCATTTTTTCTTTGCATCATCAAGAATCTCTTGAAGGACTAATCTTCTTCTACTTTATGAGAGGTAGACGGATATTTTCCCTTTGATTTCCTAAACGCAATTCTCATACTCTCGAAGGTTCAGCCTAAGATGGAGGAACATAATCTTTGAGCCAAAAGAAAAAAGCTCAACATTTAAATACTCACACTGCAACATGGTTAGTCCATTTACATCAACATGATAAAATTGTACAATGGAAGTAACAAGGAAGCCCATCTTTAAGAAATATTTTCATCAAGAGAAGACACAAGCTAAGGTGTTAAATATGTGAAACGTTTCACAAACCTTATGTTTAGTGTTTATGCACCAAAAAAATAAACAATTATTTCGTAAAATACTTGAAACTTTTGGGCTTGGAAAATAAAACACCACACATAAATTTATGCAGCAAAAAGTGTTCAGGGTTTTGTATAGGGGCATCAAGGGAATTTTGGGGGTTAAACATAACAAATTTAGTAAGTTGTGACCAATATGACTTACCATTAAAATCGGGATGCTTATTGAGTTAGGGAAAAATAAAATTTTTTGTCATATCATTATTGTCCAGCTTATATGAATCCATCGCAATCTAAAGGTTATTTCATCCAATTTCTTTGGATGAAATTGAAGAGTTATGAAAAATAACTTATAATTTCTGAAGAATAAAAAAGTTACAGTGAACTAACCTTTCCTAACCAATGTTCTGGCTCAATTTCTTAAAGTTTTCTATTCATACCAATCAGATTAATAAGGCAAAATAAAAATATCCTAGAGTAACTAGAGGATGTGTTTTAAGAATGAGGAATCACGTACCTTCATCGCAATAAAAAATCAAAAAGGATGCACCAAAATCAACTACTATATTGCTCAATCCACTACTGGATGCCTACTCTTGATTTTAGGGATTAGAGTTCTTCCTTACACCTTGTTTTAGTCACTAGGCTATGGAAATAATGAAAAATATTGCAAAATTATTAAGAGAGAGAAAAATAGTCAAAAGATGATGGAAACTATGAAAGAGGAGTTAAAACCCATAAATGTGGCGAGAAATCACAATAAAAAGATTGATGAAAGGGGAAACCTTGAAGAAATCTAAAGATTTGATGAAGAAAAATGAAAACCCAAAGTTTTAGGGGGAGGGGGAGCGCGATATAGTAAGAAGAGTGGAAAGGAAAGATGAGAAATGAATAAAAATGAGGGAAGTTTGGTTAGTTTCTTAAAGGGGATAATTATGACTAACTCCTTTATGCCTTACAATCGTGAACTATATAAATCACAATCGTGATAGTCACTGATGAATTTTTTTTAGCTAAAACATAAAAATATATAATTGCTAGGAAGAGCTATCTAAACTACAAATAGGCATTAGACACTCAAACTAAAGAACATAACAAGAGAAAGCACACCACAAAAGTGATTAGGAATAGAGAAAACAACCATAATTCACTTACCATTTATGTAAGGTTCTTTTCCTTCTTTTTCCCTCCTTTAAGCCATAAATCAACATAAATTTTTAGGTAACCTTTAAGCACACAATTCATCGTCTAACCATCAAGACATTCAAGAGACAAAAAAACAAAGAAAAATAAAACTAAACAAATTAACAAGGAAAGACAACTAAGAATAAAAACATGCTAAGTTTAGGCTTAATAACTCAACCATCATCAATTGCATCATGGATGCATAATAGAAAGGAAAGAAATCACTTCCCTTTCTTAAGAGATTGTTCCACAAAAATAATGCTTATATCTATGTCCTTTGATTTTTAATTATTCACCCTTGTCATTTTCCAATGTCAAAGCTCCACGGTTAAGCACTTGTACGACTTGAAAGGGGCCACTCTACCTTGACTTAAGGTTTCTAGGAAACAATCAAAGCTTTGAATTAAACAATATCACCAAGTCCTCACCCTTGAACTTCTTTTTCTTGATGAGAGCATCATGCCACTTCTTCACTCTTTCCTTATACAACATGAAAATCTCATAAGCATTATACCTAAGCTCCTTCAATTCATCAAGTTGTAGCAACCTCTTCTTACCAACCAACTTCTAATGAAAATTTAACTTCCTAATTGCCCAATATGCCATATGTTAAAACATTAAAGGTAAGTGGCAAGCTTTACCATAGTGTGTCATCTGACTTCGTTGCTTAATCTTTCCTTGAACTACTTACCACCTTCTCTAAAATTACCATTGGTTCTCCATTCACCCCTTATACTTTCCCAGTTGTTTGAGGATGGTTGGGCATGGCTATCTTATGATGAATTTGATATCTCTTCAAAATCGTATCTAAGAGCTTATTAAGAAAATGACTTCCTCCATCACATAAAATGGCCCTTGGCACTACAAACCTATTAAATATCAAACTCTTTGAGAAAAAGCACCCATCAGATTTACCTTGGCTTGTCTTGTGTCTTAGTTCAATTGAATCCCCAAGGTATTGCTATCATAAGTCAAGGGTTGACTAATGAGGAAAAAATCCTTAATGAATCGTCAATAGAAACCCGCTTAGCCTAAAAGTGCTTGAATTCCCTTGATGTTGGTAAGAGGTGGGGCTTTTCAATTACTTTGGTTTTGGCTTGAGCCACTTCAATCCTTTTATGAGAGATCTTATAGCCTGAGACAACTCCTTCTTGGAACATGAAGTGGCACTTCTCTAAATTCAAAACTAAATTGGACTTTTCACATCTTTGAAGAACTCTATCTGAATTAAGCAAGCAATGGTAAAAAGAATTGTTAAAAAGTAAAAATCAACCAAAAATACCTCCATGATTTCTTTGTTTATACCTAAAAATATGGCCATCATGCACCTTTAGAAGGTGGCTAGCGCATTGTGAAGACGAAAGGGCATCCTATGATATGCAGAACATCTATAAGGGTAAGCAATGGTTGTCATTTTTCTTATCATCTAGATAGATGAATACTTGATTATAGCTCGAATACCGATTAAGGTAACAATAAAAAATATGCCTTGATATTTTCTCACTTATTTGGTCTAGAAAAGACAAAGGGAAATGATCTTTCTCAGTGTCCATATTAAGCTTGCACATTCTCCAACCGATGATGGTCTTAGTAGAAATCTTTTCACTTTTTGCATATTCTAAGACCATCACGCCTCCTTTCATAGCCAAACATTGAATTGGGCTCACCCACTCAATATTTGAAATTGGGTAAATGATCCTCGCATCTAAGAGTTTCACAAACTTTTTATTCATAACCTATTGTATATTTTAATTCAACCGTTTTTGCCTTTCCCTCACTTTTTTAAACCCCTCTTCAAGATTTATCTTATGCATCGCCACATTATGGCTAGTCCCTCTAATATCCAAAATTTGTCAATTCATAGCTCTCATCCTCTTATTAATGATCTCTACCACTCTCTCCGCTTTTTTCAAATTAAGTTGATGGGATACAATGATGGGTAGGGAGTGAATCTAATCTATGAAAATATATCTAAGGTGGGAAGGTGAGAGTTTCAGTTTTAGCATAGGTGGCTTCACTATGGAAGGTGGGGTGGGAGCTTTGGTTCTTGCCAATGTTTGTTACTCAACCTCCTTACCTAACTCCTCTTATTTCACACTCCCATCTTATTGCATTTCCAAAACCTCTTTAACTTGCTCTTCCACTTCCTTCACACATTCATGCACAATAACAGTTTTCATGCATGCATTATTTTTTACCGATTTCCTTAAAGATTTACTAGTATTGAACTTAACCTTCTCATCTACAATTCTCAACCTTAGGTTCCCCTTATGTACATCAACTCATTACCTATCATTATTCATGCAAGGCCTACCCAAAATCAAAGGATAATTCCTATCCTATTAAAAATATAACAAAATAAAGCCAACCAGAAGAATAAATTTATGCGCTTTACAAAAACGTCTTCCACCACTATATATGGCCTTTTGATGGATTGATCCACCAATTGCATGAGAATGGGGGTTAGCTTATGATATCCTAGTCCAATTTCCTAAAAATGGATAAAGGAATGAAGTTAATACTTTATCATAAATGACAAAAAAATTTAGAAATTTCAAGTTATCAACAACATAGGGTATAGTGAAACTCCTGAGATCTTATAACTTAGATTGAATGTGGTTAGTGTGATTGATCTGTAACTCTCTGTAAAGGCCACCATTTGATTATCCTCCTAGGTGCACTTATGAGTCAAATGTCTTTCAAGAACTTAACATACTTAGGCATGCTCTCTAATGCTTCCATAAAAGAAAAGATGATTTAGAGTTTCTTCAACTTATCTAAGAAAATGAAGAATTATGCATCCACTTGATGTTTCATGAGTCTTTGTAGATATGAGATCTTGGGTTTGTATGGTGGTGGAGGAAGATATGGATTCTCCTCTTCCTTCTCTTACACGTTCTCTTTACCCTTCTATTTCTATTGGCTCTCTCATGTCACATCCTTGCCTTTCTCACTTATCTCCTTGAACTACTTTCTATTCCTTAGTATGATAGAATTTGCTGAACCAAGGAGGGTTCCACCTTATTTTGGTAATGAAAAAACAAATTATATTACTAATATTTGTGCTTTTTACCATGTTGAAAGATAGGTTGGATAAAGCTTGTGCTTAATCTTTCGAAAGGTCTTGAAATTGAAAATAGAAGATTCGTATGAAGACTCAACCTTGAAGAAGTAGTGTTTAGAATAGGCTCTTACTTTTGTAAAGTTAGCTTTTCTTTTTGTTTGATGGGCTCAAGAGGCTTATAATTGATTATTCATGCATACGTATTTTATAATATGCATATAGGTGCCTAATCAATAGGTTTATGTGATTGATCTACGTCTTACCCTCTTGATGATTTTCTTAAATTATTTATTATGGTACAAGTTAAGATTATGAAGGTTTTAAAAGAAAAATTTAAAGTTAAGTTATAATTGGCTACTGGGACTGATATAGGTCGACCAGATGAGTTTGATCGGTCGACCGAAATCTAAGTAAAGATATATCAATCGATCGAATAAAGGACGGTTAACTGAAATGAAGACAACTATTTATCGACCGACCGAACTCTAAGTAAATATATATTGATTGACCGAATAAGGGACGGTTAACTGAAATTAAGACAACTATTTATCGATCAACTGAACCATGTATATCAATTGACCAAATGTTGCTTAAATTGTCGATAAAGATATGATTAACTGGATTACACAACAGTAAAAAGATTGATTAGTTTTCTACCTATTAGACAATAAATATTAAGACCATTGTACAATAGATATATCATAAGTAGTATAAATAGCTTCCTTGGTAACTTGAAGATAAGTGTGGGAGATAAGAAAAGTTTTTAAGGGTACAAGTCTTTAGTCTTGAGTGCATACATATTTCAAGCCCCTTGATTACATTGAGTAAAGTGAGCAAAGTGTTTTTCTATTGTTTTTGTTAGTTCTTGAGAAGTTATTCTTGAGCTTAATAAAAAATTCAGTGAGAAAGGTTCTCCTTTAGCTTATGATGAGAGATTATAATTGAACAGTATTTTCTTCCTAGAATTGCAATAAGAACCAAATCTGAACGATGATGTTGGGAACTGCACTAGGAAAAATTGAATAGCTTTGAACTAGAATAAATCTGGTGTCTCTCTCATCCCTTACTATTTATTATTCCTCCATTATTATATTCTCTTAATAGGGTGAAATTGCGCAATTAGTTTAAGCTTCTGCAAATATTTTTGTGTTTAGTTTGTGAAAGATTTTTAACAATAATTCACCGCCCATCTTAGTTTTGTAGCCTAATATTGGGATGAATGCCTAGGTCTCACAGTAGATTAATTCTAATGAATTAGTGAGTAAAGATCATATGGCACACATGATGCATAACCTTGTTTCCTCTTCTTCTAACCTTAAAGGTCAAAACACACATAGAGCGCCTTATTTTGATGGGAACAATTACTTGTATTTAAAAACTAGGATGAAACATTACTTAAGAAGGAAGAGTATTGATTTATGGATTGTTGTTTCTTAAAAGATCACTTTACCTTCAAAACTTGTAGGAACTGACCTTGTGATTAAGGATGATAAAAAGCTAAATGTCCAAGAAAAAATTAGCTTCATTAAATAGTAAGCCATGCATATTTTATTCTATGATCTTAGCATTAAAGAATTTAATAGAATTTCATTCTGTGACACTGCATATGACATATGGCATACATTAGAAATTACACATGAAGGCATGAATCAAGTAAAAGAAACAAAAATTAGCATGCTTACTTATCAATTTTAATTGATTAAAATTACGCAAGATGAAAATATTTATTTGATGTATGCTCGCTTTAACAAAATTATTAGTGCTTTAAAGAGTCTAGGTAAGACCTATTCCAATGTTGAGCTTTTTAGGAAAAACTTAAGGTCTCTACCAAAGTCTTGGGAACCTAAACTGACAGCAATTTAGGAAGCAAAGGATCTTAACGTTTTGTCACTCGAAGGGCTGATCGGTTCACTGCTTATAGATGAAATGGTGCTAAAGGACACATAAGAATAAAATGCGCCCAAAAGAGGAACATTTCCTTTAAAGCAACAAAGAAAAATGAAGGTGAGAATGAAGAATCATCTTATGGAAGTGGTGAAGAAGAATCTTTCACACTTACTATAAGAGGCTTAAGGAAGCTCATTTGAGGAAAAGCTCCAATGCACAGGAAGGAAGGTAAGTACTCTAATACAGAATTATCAAATATAACATGCTTTAAGTATGTTGAAAAAGATCATGTGAGTTGCATCGCCCTCATCTTCAAGAATATTAATAATAATAAAACAAGGAAAGGAAGGAAAAGAAAAATCACAAGAAGAAAGAATTAAAAGCAGTATGGAGTGAGTCGAGCGAATCTGAAAAAGAAGAAATAGCGAACATGTGTTTCATAGCCAAAGACGAGGTAAGTTTCTCTAACCTAGATGATGAAGTGGAAGTTGAATACATATATGAAGAAATATTAGACTTTGTAGGAGATTTTGGAAAGGAAAAAGAAAGCCTTCTGTGATAAAAATTTGGAATCCATGAAAAAAGTAAATGAGTATAAATTAGAAAACAATAATCTTAGAAATGAATTATATGCCATGACCAAAGATAATGATGAATTACTAAAAGAAAAGATGTCCTTAATGAAAAAGTTCAAACACCAAAAGAATCACTATCAAAATTTAAAAAAGGTAAAGAAAAACTACAAAACATGTTATCTAAAAAATTGAAGCGATAAACATGACTTAGGCTATATAAATGGAGCATCAGCTAGTAAAACCATCTTTGTATATGGAAAGAATTTAGAAGATAAATGCCCTAAGGCTAGTAAAAATGCAACATTAACCTATCTTATGCATCATGCATTCATATATTCTTTAAGACCTAAAAACTGTTTTCAACATTGATTTAATGGTACTATAACCTTTTCCCAATCTAGGCAAAAAATTCATCAAAAAATCCATTATAAATCAAGGAATACATATAGAACATTCACCCCTTCATTTTGCACTTATTATAAAAGAAACTAACATGTACTTTTTTTTTCTATGATCTTCTAAGAAATATTAATGCAATTTCATTTGATCACAAAAGTTATAAAACTAATGTGTATGGATGCAAGTTGATATGCGTACCAAAAGTTCATTGAATTTTCATTTTATAGGTACCTTCAAAAATAAAATAGAACACCATTGTTGAACCAAGTGAAGATACGGAAATAATCATGTCAAAGGTGACTACATGCATGTAATTGTTTCGAATCTTTGTTTATTTTATGGATGAAAGCTATTTTTTTATGTGAGTCGACTGGTCAACTAATTAATTATCGATCGACCAAATTTGTTTAACTGTCTATGAGTAAAATGATATGATGGATTCAACTGGCTGATATAAAAGCAAGCGTTAAAATAAACCCCCTTCCTCTTTTTTCTACTCCTTCTCTCCTTTTTTATCCTTCTCTCCTCCCTCTCTTCGACCTCTATAGTCGGTAAGCTCTGAGTTGCTCCACTACATCTCTTCATGTATTTGAGCTCTCAAACCACCATTTGTAGCCTTTAGAACATTCCACAACTTGGGTCTACCATCTTTTATCCTCAAAAGACTCAACTATTGTCACCTCAACCAAAATTGACATCTCCAACTCGATTTCCTTCCTTTTTAGTGAGCTTTAGGTGATGAAGAAGCACCCTTTCGACTCCTGGTAATTCTCTAGTCCTTAGCCCTCAATTCTATTACTTGAACTTAGTGATTATCTACATCAATTTTGAATTCCTAATAACCTTGGGTTTCTACATTGGGATTTTTGGATTGATAAATTAGCCTGAATTACTTGAATTCTTATAATTGGAACCATAATTAGGATTATAGAACATCTAATTGCATATGTACATGCTTAATTTCAAATTTCCCTAATTTCTAGATTTTGTGTTTATGGTTTATATTAATTATTGCTAATTTTTTGTGATTTATTTATCATTTTATACTATAAGTAGATGTTAATCTAAGGGTCATCTGCATTCAATAGCATGATTTAATTTCAATAATAATTTTCTTAATTTCATATTTGCAATTTAAGGTTTATTAGAATTTTTATTACATTTATTAGTTTTTTGATAAAATTAAGGCATTTAAAACTCATTTAAAATATTTTACTTCAGATTTTTGTTTAATCAAGTTCATTAAATTACCTAAATCATGTGTTTTCCAAATTTTTGGGAATTATGTTTTAGTGCTTATGCAATTCTGATAGTCAAACCTTTGAAACAATATTGTTTTTCAACTATATTTTTATAGATCTTAGTGGTCTAAAAGGGAATTTCTTTTCATAGACAAATGTTTCTTCAATAGTATGAATTAAAGTGGCTAAAATTTTTATTCTATACATATCATATATGTATATAGTAACGTGTTTAATCTTAACTCCTTTCGTAGTACTTATTCATCATTATCTCTCATCTCTATAGGTTGAAGCGTTGACTCCAACATTTGATATCTCTTAAGCGCTTTATCCACTCTTAGAGCTACCTTAGGTATTTTATTCTTATTTCTTGTTGCTAGCCTTTATACACCTAGAATTTCCACCATGGTTATGGCTCAAGGTTGTAGCACTACAAAAGGTAGGAGATCCCAATCTAACTAAGACATTGATTATCTAGATGTAGATTTTGATCAATTTCGAGACTATATTACCAGGAAACTATCTGAAAACTGTGTCATCTCTCCTAATAATCTAAAATTTTTCAAACAAGATGACCTTGTTCAGCTTTTCCTTGATCAAATATGGGAGCCTCTTCTCACTCTTTTAGCTTAAATGTGTCCCATAGTCGTTCAACTCTTTTATTACAATCTTAGAGAATTTAATGGGAATGATGAGCATATCCTTTTATTTATAGTAGAAATGTACCTATTATTCTGGCTAGAGATATTGTCAAGAACATCCTTTGTATCCTTATCCCTTATGTATTCTCCCATTTTGACTATATGTCAAAATTTAATGCCACTCATTTTGTACCCAAGAGATTTAAGACCATCTTTGAGTTAGATACTGAGGAAAGACTTACAAAAAAACCTAAGGATGTTAGAAATCTGAGTTCCATACAAAAATTCCATCATCTTTTCATTAAATATAACTTTGTCTTCACTAGTGATCATTACAATGCCCTAGGATATGACGACCTTAAGTTTTATCTTCCCTTATGCTTGAAGAGAAAATCTACTTAGGTGATTTCATCTTGCATAACATGATCTATTTTGTTCGAGCAAGAAAATGGCCTAATATATTCCCTATACTTTGATTGTTGGTCACATCTTCCAGTATTTTTCCATTGCACCTATGGAAGATGGCTTTGAGCAATATTCCTTTCTTGATCGATACTCTTTAAAGCACATGAGATTTCAAATTGTAAATGGTTGCATTATTCGAGCTCGTCATTTGCAACAGCATTCAACCACAGCTATACTTCCTAATGATGCTCTACCACAACCATATTGCATAAGGATCCTACTACTCCTGTACTTTTAGTTGATGATGGTGACTCTGCACGAGATACTGAGCCCATTTAGAGTCAGACTGTACCCTTTTATTTAGCAAGTGATGAGGATATCTTTTCACCAGTCCGTAGGACATCTGCTGATCCTCCACTCATCCTTTAGAGTAAGAGATCACTCTCATCGATCGTCAGCTTACCTATTTAAGGCGTCATCTTTCCACCTAAATTATGAACATTCTTCTCTATTTCATGATTAGAACGTCTTTCTATGCGAGATTCTATCCCGACTTCCTGCATGACCTCCTTCAGATCCTTAAAGATATTTTTGTTGTGATGTATTGATGTACATATGCAACTTGAAACTTCTTTATTTATGATTTTACCTCCTTCTTGTAAAAACGTTTTTAGTAAATGTTCTTGTTTAAAATCGTTCTTCTACATTTTTCCATCTTACTTTTTATTGGATGTGTTTCCTGTTTATGAACTGTGCCTTTACCCTTTTGGTGATTCCAAAAAGGATAAGAGGATTATGATATTAGTCCTTAATATGTGAGTATAACTATATTCTATAAGGTGATCATATTATGCATATCTTGAGGGGGAGCTGGCATAGGTTGAGGGGAAGTTGCTATTCCTTGATTACATTTATAACTTTATTTTGAAATGTTTAGGGGGAGTTTGTGTCTTGCTTAACGTCTATCATAGTTTGTTTCTTACTTAATGTTTATCATAATTTGAATCTTTAATAGATTTATAATATCAGTTGGTTTTTTCATCTCCAAAAAGGGGGAGATTGTTGAACCAAGGAAGGTTCCACCTTATTTTGGTAATGACAAAACAAATTATATTACTAATATTTTTATTTTTTGAGCATGTTGAAAGATAGGTTGGATAAAGCTTGAACTTGATCATTTGAAATGTCTTGAAATTGAAAATAGAAGATTCACATGAAGACTCAAGCTTCAAGAAGTAGTGTTTAGAATAAACTCATACTTTTGTAAATTTTGCTTGTCTTGTTGTTGAATATGATCAAGAGGCTTATAATTGATTATTCATGCATACATATTGTAAACTATGCATATAGGTGCATAATCAAGAGATTTGTGTGATTTATCCAAATCTTACCCTCTTGATAATTATCTTAAATTCCTTAGGATGGTATAAGTTAAGATAATGAAGGTTTTAAAATAAATATTTGAAGTTAAGTTACAATCAGTTACTAGTTTTAATATAAATCAAATAGATACAATTGATCGGTCAACCGAACACTAAGTAAAGATAAATCAGTCGTCTAAACCAAGTATATCGGTTGACCAAATGTTGTTAAAATTGTATTGGAAGACATGATTCATTGAATTACAAAACAGTAAAACATTTATTAGTTTTCTGCCTATTGGACAATGGATATTAAGACCACTGTACAACGAATATATCTTAAGTAGTACAAATAGCTTCTTCGGTAATGTGAAGATAAGTGTGGGAGATAAGAAAAGTTTTTAGGGTTACAAGTCTTTAGTCTTGAGTACATACATATTTAAAGCCTCTTGATTACATTGAGTAATGTGTGCAAAGTTATTTTCTATTATTTTTGTGAGTTATGGAGAGGTTAGTCTTGAACCTAAGAAAAGAAGTGAGTGAGAAAGGTTCTCTTTTAGCCTGTGAAAAAGGATTGTAATTGAACGATATTTTTTTACTAGAATTACAATAAGAACCAAAACTCAACAGCGGTGTTAACTTTAAACCAAAATAAATTCGGTGACTTTCTCTCATTCCTTGCTATTTATTATTTCGCACTTATTATATTTACTTAATTGGATGAATTTATGCAATTTTTTAAGCTTCCACATATATTACTGTGTTTAGTCTGTGAATGATTTCTAAATCTAATTCAAACCCCTTAATGCCATAACAATCCTAACAACATTTAATTTATTTCTTTGATTATCCTCAGTGATGTTGGGAAGGCTTCCCACACTTTTAGATGACAACGAATTGACTAGTTGACCCACTTGAACTTCCAGATTATGGATGGATAATGCATGGTTATTCATGGTCTAGTCTAATTTTTCCTCCATCTTCTTTTACCTCTCCTCTTGGCTTGCAAACATCTTCTTTTTCCTATCTTCTTGACTTACAAACTTGGAACCCAAGACATCTATCAATTTGTCCATCTTGTCTTCCACGTATCCAAGTCTATCTTTTTGAAAACCTAGTTGACTTTGTGGTCTTACGCTTTGACCTACATTGTTAGTGTTCCAAGAAAAAATTGGGTGGTTTTTCTACCTCGGATTATAACTATTAGAGAAAGGAATATTACCTCTTTGTTATTGCCCCATGTAGTTGATTTTTCAAATGAAACAGCATAAAAGAAAAAATCAGCAGTGCTATGGCAATCTCACCAACATAACTAACACCGAAGTTCAATTGCTTATTTAGAGCCAAAATTTATGCTTAAAGTGATGTCGCCAAATCAATTGGAATCATAAATTTTTCTCCTTAGAACTTTGGTTGATCCATTATTTTGACCATAAGCAACTGTTGTTCTCCATATGTTCGAAGAGGTCATGGGATGAATCAATGGTTTTTCTCATTGAAGAAAATCCTACTGTTGCATCAATTGTTCTGCTTGTACTTTGGTTTACCCTATTGTAGGAAGTTTTCAAAAGGAAATTCCTTAGTAGATTATGGCATGGGTAGCTCCTTTGTAGCTCCCAAAATCTCTCCCAAGCCTTATATAATGAATATCGATAACTTTGCTGGAAGTTTATGATCTTCTTAATGATTTCTATTATCTTCTTCCTTAGGAAGAACTTGGCTAGGAAAGCTTGAACAAGCTACTCCCATGTAGTGATATGTTCTGGATTGAGACAGTTTAACCATGCCTTAACTCTATCCTTCAAAGTAAAGGAAAACAATGTCATCGTTACTGCATCTTTTTACATCCTATTAAGCTATAAAGTATCAGAAATCTCCATAAAATTTGCAACAATGGCATTCCAATCTTCAATCACCAACCCATAAAATTGAACACTTGATTAGGGTATGTCAAGTAGAGTTGGTTAAATCTCAAAATTGTTTTCTTGTACGATAAGCTTTATAATTCCTTGTTGGTTGAAATCTAGTCTTATAAATTCCATTGATTTCCTTTGGGCTCCTCCTTAATCTCCTTCTTTTGCCATAATTCTTTGAATACTATTTTGGTGCTTTGCTTTTCATAACTTTTACTTTTGCTTGCAGATGTTTGAAAAATGTTCTTCAATTACTTCATTAGACTTTCTTATACTCCTTCTTTTTAATAAAAAAGTGTTTATAAATAGTTCAACGAGTAATTCTTATAATGTTTTCAACCGCTCATGAAGTACATAAGTTCAAGAACAACCATATTCTATACATAACCAAATAGGATGAGAACAATAACAATAACAATGAGTAACTTGCTCTCTTCACTTCATTGCACAAGATGGAAAATCTAAGAAAAAAATTAACTCTTGAATATTTTGATGATTGATCTTGATTTCTTCCACTTGAAGTTTTGGAAACTAGTTTCTTAGCTTAAAATGCAAATTCAAAATGAATTTTTCATGGCCCTTAGGATTCTGTGCCTCTACATATGTCCCCACATATCAAAAACCAGAGTAAAGATTGCATATGTACTGCATTGATTTGATATCACTAATTTAGCTTAATAAGTCAGCATGTAATACAAATTCAAATTCTAAGCAACTTCACGGTAACATATCGCTCACAAGTAATAAAGTTGAGCACATTTAAGACTCGGAATGTTGAACCTAAAGATAAAATGTGTGAACCTAAGGTAAATTTATCAGATCTTTGAATTAAACCATGTTGTTTACTGAATTTTTCACTGAGCAAAGCAGAGATTATTAGATCTTCAATCATTTTAAATCATATTCCAAGTGGCTAACTTAAAGTAAGCACTAAGATCACAAATAGAAAAATATTATCATCCAATTTTGTGATAAACACTCACTTAAGACATTTAAGAATCTGTCCTTAGTTATGATTTAGCTAAAAACATCATAAACAAATAGCAAAAATTAGATTGAATGAAAACAACCATATTCCTGTCTATATATGAACAAAGGAGTATGAAGTAATAAATTTAATGTTTAGGAAGCACCAAATGATGGAGCAAAGTGATAGATAGCTTCCAATCACATCTATGAACTCCCTTAAATCCTTAAAATAACCTAAAATTACAATCTACAAAGGCTAGAAAATAAAAGGAAAAGAAAAACCTAAAAATTAGTTAAAGAAGAGAGAACTAGACATTTTATAAGAAATCTCCTTTTTAATTTGAGTTAATTGCCCAAAAATCGATCTCTAAGTCTTCCTATATATGTTAGCTACAAGTAGGAATAAGTTAGGCAAGTTACAACAAGTAAAGGAGCAAGTTGCAATTGTTTTCCACGTAACAGGTACCATAATGGCGCTTAAAAGGGGCATAACAGTGGGTTATGAAACTACCTTTAAGGTCCCCTACTTAGAGAGCATTACGATGGGTTGGATAATCATTATGACTGGCTACTGAGGTTGTCGTATTAGTCTTAATAATTAATAGTTTTTCTAAAGTTTCAATCATTTCTCCACTTTTAGGCTTTCAAATGCATTGTTAAGCATTTTAACAATAAATTAGAAGCAATGTGCCTTAAAATTGGATCAAATTTATATGAAGAAGCATTAAAACCAAGGCCTAACAATATGCAGCAAATATTTAAGTCATAATCATGGCTTTGACTTCCTTTAGGTGTTAATTGGTCATGATATTGATTATAGGAGTCACAACCATGTCTTTCTTTATTTTAATTTTTAAATGAATCATGATTGTGACTTAAGAGTCATGAACATGACTCTCTTATTTCCATGTCTTTTTTAAATTTTTTTAAATTTTCTTCGTCTTTTCAAATAATGTGAAACGTCATTCAATACCTACGCAAATAAGACTAAGATCTTGCCCAAAATCAACATTCAAACACGTAAAAATACAGAAACTAAATAATAACATCAAATTAAATCCTAAACATAACATAAACATGCAGAACGACATATTAACCAACTAAGAAATCCCAAACTAAAGCGTATAACGATCCAAAAGTTACTTGTGAAATTCATATTCATTAATCATTATACTAGTCATTTCTTGTAAATTCCTATTTTTTCTTTTTACTATGCCATTATGTTAGGGTGTCCTACGGGTTGAAAAATCATGAGAAATGCTATGATCACCATAAAAATCTTAAACAAGTCAATACCAAATTTTCTACCATTATCACTCCCTACAAATGCAATAGTCCAACCTTTTTCATTATGAATTTTCTTAGCAAGACTCATAAATAATTTAAAACATTTATCCTTAATACTTAAAAATAGCACCCAAGTAAATCTACTAAAATCGTTAGTAATGACAAATGCATTTGAGTTGCCATCTAAACTAGTTACTCTAATAGGGGCCAAATAAATCCATATGAAGCAGTTCAAGAGCTCTGGAAAATGTTACCAATTTCTTGCCTAGAAATGAAATCCTTCCTTTTTTTTTCCTATTTAGCATGCTCCACAAGTTGCTTTAAGTTGAGTTTTGACAATAACTCCATGTTGGGATTTCTAGGGCTTCTATGCCAAATCCATGTGCTTTCAATTAAATAAAACAAATGCTCATTCTCAAGATTAGTTTTATCATCTAAATCAATAACATAAATATTGCCTTCTCTTTTTTCTTAACAAAAGATTACTTCCATCATGAGCAATTGAAACCACATATTTATTTCCTTTAAAAAATATTTTATAATTCTTATCACATAAATGTCTAACACTTAAAAGGTTATTCTTTAATCCATTAACAGGAAAAGAATTGTCAACCTAGGGAAAACCATTCTTACCAACCTTTGAAAATGTAAATTACCTTACCCTTGGCATTATCTTCAAACATGACAAATCCCCTGTGTGTTATTTTTAGCTACACTAAAAGTATGCAGGTCATAACTTATAGTATAACTGACATTGATCCCATGAGAATTAATTCTAGTCACCTAACAATTTGAGTTGCACTTTGTTTAAGGTAACTAAAGGTATAAAAACTGAAGATTAAATTAAATTAATGAAACTTGAATGAATGTAATCATAAAAGAGAGAGAAACACATAAGATACTAAATAGTGGAG
Source organism: Pinacopodium congolense (assembly GCA_028565735.1). Classification (NCBI taxonomy): domain Eukaryota; kingdom Viridiplantae; phylum Streptophyta; class Magnoliopsida; order Malpighiales; family Erythroxylaceae; genus Pinacopodium; species Pinacopodium congolense. The sequence continues at coordinate 29,725 of JAOXYD010214840.1, forward strand.
ACTTAAGGGTTGATCTATCCTTATTTATCTTCTTTTTACCCTATTGATTTAATTATCTTTGATCCTAGATTTTCAATAATTGATTACCATCTGTTGAGGTCTCACTAGTTAGTCCCAATTGAACTACCTAAAAGTTGAATTGTAACCTCTCAATTCACAACACTACTCCTAAACAATGCAACTGGATTTGAAGCAATCTTAAGGACAATTAATAAATGATTAGGATCTCTCTTCAATCACATATCAATCATTCAATTTCAGATCTATTAAGCTACCAACTCTCATTGTACACCCTAAGCCTGATAAATCAAAACAATCTCTTCATTCTGAGTGATTGTAAGCTTAACAATTAACATAAGTAACTATGCATTAAATAAATATAGAAATAGTAGGATAAACAATTCAAGAACATGACCTAAAATAGATTTAGCAATCCATAATCATGTTCAAAAAAAGAGTATTCAGATTAAATATCAAAAGAAAATAAGAGAAAGATGAACTAGTGAAGATGTTGAAGCCTCCTTTTTAGGGAAATCTAGATAGCCCCTATTGAATCTTGATTGTCTTCCTTCTTCTTGAGTTTCCACACATTTTTCCTCTTCCAAAACCCTCTATGTTTGTCTTTGATATGTCCTAGGTCAAAAGTGTGGCTGCTAGGGCTCCTCATGTCATCTTATTTCCAAAAATACATAAAACATGTCTTGGACACTTTTTTCCATATCATCCCACCACATCAGATTTTCCAACTTTGACCTTTGTTCGGTATGTTTGATATATCATCATCTACAGACCACCAAATGTTAGGATATTTGATATGTAGTCTCCAAACATGTGTTATATCACTATGTGAAATTTTATAGCAATCTGAGCTATTTAATGGCATTGAATTCATCACCTAAGTTTAAAATGAAAACTAGTGCTAGTTTGAGTCCTCTTTGTTATCTGCACATCCAAACATCAAAATGCATTAACCCATTCCTCACATAAGTTAAAAATTTACCCTAAAATTCTAAAAATACAAAGAAACTCTCAAACACCTAAAAGATAATGAAAATGATGTAAAAGTTCCTATTAATTAAATTTAAAATACACAAACAATACTTAAAACACTTAAAATCAACTTAGAAACATAGTTGTAAAGCACACATATCATCCCCCATCTTTAATTTCAAAAGAGATAAATTGCAAAGGATCACCAGTCATATGTCATAAGCATCTACTATCCAAATTCCATTTATTTTTCCTCTTAATGACCTGCAAGATAAGAAAGTAGCATAGATATATGTACCGACAATATCTAGTATCCTTGAGTATTAGTAACATGCCTCTCTTTACTCCTTAGTGTAATAAATTTTATTCTATCATAGTAAAAACATGTAATATGTCCAAAATAATTGCAGTATGTTACAAAATAATGGCATATGGGTCCTATATGCCTTCTTACAATGATTTCTAAGACTAAAACTACTTGACGTAAAAAAGGAATGAGGGCGATGGGATTTCTCTCGCTTTTGACTTTTCCTAAAATTGGAAAATAATTTTCTGTTATAAAACCTTTGTTGAGGTGATCTTTTTTGTCTTGTACTATATCTGCACATGTATGGTGATGTCCTTGCCTAGGTTGATTTATACTAGATGAAGAATTTTAAATAAAGGTTCTAGGTGGAAAGTAATCTTTTTATATTTTTGCCCTTAGATAAAATAAATTTGTTAGATGATGGCTCCCTTCCACTAGAATATCTTAACATGTGTTTTCCATTAGTCAATTTTTGGCCACTTAGTAAATTGTTGATTGTAAAACAAACTACTACTTTTATGCTTAAAACTGCAAGTATATAGGTCGTCACTAGTAGTTAAGAACGGATATCAATCCCATAAGGATTGAGTTTAGTCACCACTTAACTTAAGTTCTACTTTGATTAAGAAATAAATTTAGATATTAAAAAAATTTTAAAATAAAATAAAATAGATTAAACTAACAATAGAAAATTAATTGAGACGAAGTGTAGGAATTTGATATATAAAGTTTAAGATTAGGAGTCATTCTATCCATATTTTTCTTCCCTCCTTACATAGTTATCCAATTTTGTTCGACCTAAGACTTTTTAATGCTTAATTACCGTCTCTCAAGGTATAATTAATTGTCTCTAGCCAATTAGATTAGGATTAATTATGCTATCTCTAACATTACTAACTTTTCCTAACCATTCAACTAGATATTAAGTAATCTTATAGGTAATTTTCAACAAATAGCCAAGAACTCTCTTCAACTACATGAAAAAACCTGGAGCGAACTCTCGTTGCAATATTCAACATAAATACCCAACCCAATATCTTGGTCTATTGCAAGGCTACCTAACGAACCCTATCGATCTATTGCAAGGTTTAAGTTCAATACAAATCACAAACATGCATTCATTAAATCAAAAAGTAAGAGTTCCATAAAATAATTAAAGAACAACTTATATGTTCCCTAGCCAAAAATTTGTTACCTTAAGTCTAGGAAAAATAGCATAGTAAATAAATTTATGTAGTAATAAACGTTCATAGTTGAGAATATTAGCATTTGTAGCATTTTGTGTTTTGAATTTAGGTAGCTTAGTCAAAAAATGTCAATAAGTGTTGCTGGAAAAATCTTGATGGGCATCTTCTACATGGCCTTTAGGATAAGAAAAAAGTGAGTTCAAAACTTTTTCATCCAACTTTGGAGCCTTACCCTTTAACTTAAACCAAAATTTAGTTGAAGGGGGGGATTCCAAGCATAAGGTGGTAAAGAACTCAAGTGTTAAATAAGTGAAAATGGGATAATCCATTTGAATGAATTGAGTCCAACCACCCTCAGCACACAATCTCAATAATTTGTCTTTAGGCCCTGTATCTTCTAAGAGAGTAAAATCAAAATAACGAGGTGTAAGAATAGTTCTACCCTCCAAAAGATTGTAACTAGTACCTTGATCTTAGGAGAAAATCGTAAAAGGTTCCCCAACATCTATAGAAATGTCCCTCGAATCATGGCCCTCTGCTTCGACTTAAATGGGTCGGATGGATTTCTGAAAAAGGGTCTTGGTTCTTAGAGGCGTGATGCCAAATACCTGAAAAAAAACAAAAAGCATGGTGAGAAAAACCAAAACAGAGGCAGCTTAGTCATGTTAGAGCGAGAGATGCGTTAAAAGAGGAAGGAAGGGGGAAAATCTATAGAAAATAAGAGAAACAAGAAGAAAACGGCCAAGCCTTGAAGATTTTAGGAAGAAATCATGAAAAACTCATATGATTTGAGGAAATCTAAGCTAGAAATAAAGGAAAAAGGGTTCGGGGTGCTGGACTGGTGGAGAGGGAGGCAGGAGAGAAAGTGTAACACCCTAATACCCCCTGAGAGGATATTAGCATGCTAACTCTCGGACTCGCACTTACATGAATGGTACAGATTTTATATTTACTTCCTGGAGATGTTTATCAACTATGAACATGTGTTACGTTGATTAGGTGACTTTAAAATTGACGGACGTTTGAAATGATTTTTCCTTTTAAACCAACGTGTTCTTAAGGCAAGTGCACCTATCGAACAAGTAATAAAGTGGAGTAAAATTAAGCTCCGAGTGTCGAA
>JAOXYD010214841.1:0-19764 GCA_028565735.1 Pinacopodium congolense
TTATATTTTTTTTGGTCATTTTTATATTTTGTTTTCAATTATAATTTTTATATTTTTATTAAAAATAAAATTTCTATTTGATTAAAATTTGTAATAAAAATTTAAAAAATAAAATTTTGTTTAGTGATATCATGATATTTATATTATATTATTAAATATTAATATTTAATTTAATTTATTTCTTAAATATTGAAAGAAAATATTGATATATCATTAAAATAATTATGAGTTTGGGTGCCGATGAGAGAGAGAGAGAGGGTGTAAATAAATTTTATTTAAAGAAAAATAGAGAATAATTTTTTTTTATAAAATATAAAGAAATTACATATAAATTAAAAAATAATAACAAACCGGCTTAGTTTCAGCCTGTGACAGTTAGTTTAGGATTGCACCCCGGCGCGACCTTTAAGGTATCGAGTATTTTTAACACTATGTAGTAATAGACTGCAAATGACTACAGTTAATTGTTAGACAGAAGCAGCTAATGTTGAAATAATTAATTAAGCACTGCAAGAAGAAAATCGTGGGATGAGAAAGCTTGAAAGCATATGGAACTGTCCTTTTTATGGACATTGTATACATATAAGAGTGTTGGTACTTGGCACTAGTTGAAGATAATTGCCTAGGCATCTTTTTAGTTGGCCATTACCAGGTCTGAAGGCATATATAGCAATTGGGTTGGGTCCTTTTGGGTGAAGCTACTTGCTAGGTTATAATTTGGACCTTTTATTGAATCTGATGGGTGAGCCACTGTTAAGGTCCTTCAGAAAGTTCGCCAGCTCCTTTGTTTTTATGCAAATCAACCCATATCAGTGTTTGGATCCAAACATTTTGAGAGTGTACAGAAACCATTGATTCAACCCAAATTTCCGAGGCAGTCCTGCGTTGTAAGATTATGATTAATATTATAAGAAAACTTTGTACATATAGATTTATATAAATTTAATACAAATTTCATTTATATCAATAATTATATAATATGTTAAATTTCATCACAAGTTAAGCGTACATTATTAATTTTAATGCCAATATGTGAAGGCTATGTTAGTTTAATGTTAATACCAATATGTGAAGGCTATATTTGTTAAAAAAGGTTGCTGATAACACATTAATTCGCTCAAAAATTAAATTCAAATAAGATTACTTTCATTAAATTTAAACTAAATAGGATGCAATAATTTGTTTATTCACATTAAACAATAATAGTTAAGATTGAAGGTTTAATTTACCCTTTAAAATTTAAATTAATATTTAAAAAAGATCGTTACATTTAACTGCATTTAAATTTGATCATAACATTTATTAAAACGTTAAAAAAGGCACCCTATATTTGTAATATGATTTAAAAAATGGTATGACTTTAGTAAAAACTTATTTTTCTATCATTTTTCAGTAAGTCTTGCTAGTGTGATTTTTTAATTATGGTTTATGCTATATCATCAAGTTGATGTGACAAAAATTCTGGACTAATCATTTAGATTAGGGATTTAGGTTAGGTTTCCAAAACCTAATCTTCAAATTTTTACATTCTTCTCCTCTAGGTTCTTTTCACCATCAATTTCAATTTTAGCTTTATAAAATCAAGAATCATGCAGACTTTCAGTTTCAGGCAATGTCCATGATATAAATTAGGATACAAAGTCCCTAACCAAGCAATACTAAGGGGATGTTTAGTTGAGTTGTAATTTGTGATTTTTTATTATGGTTGTTGTATTTTTATATTAGTTATTATATTTTTTTATCGATTTTTGTACTGTATTAGTGTGTTTTCTTTATCGATTTTTGTGTTTAGAAAAATAAAAAATTAAAATTAAAAACAAAAACGAAAATAAACATGCCCTAAGGCTTTGTTTGCTATTATTTTCTATTTTTTGTTTTAAATCTTTTTTTTTTACGTATTGGGTTTAAGTTTAAAGGCTAAATTAGAACTTCAATCAATTAAATTGCATTTGAACCTATAAGTTAGACAAAATATTAAATTTTAGTTTAATTAAAAATTCGTTATTTTAGCATTTTAATAACCCAACGACGTTGTATTAATTGACCAATATTAATGTTGAAACTTGGAGTGTTACATTTGGTCGAGCATCCAAGATTTTGCAAAATGTAATAATTTGTAGATGTAAATAAATAAAAGTTAAAAAGAGAAAAGTGAAAGGACATACACTTTAATGATTAGGTCTGTGCTTCAGGGGTAACCGCGTGCAACGAAAGTTTCTTTCTTTCCCATTTAGAAGTGAAATTTTACTCTTTAGTTTGAAATGAGTAGTGTCCTTTGGTTTCGATATAATTGTTGTTGCTAAAAATAATCTCAAATTATCTAATCAAAGCATCTTTGTCACGAGAAGTCTAAATATAAGCAAAAAATCAAATGCTATTATTTTTTAATGAGTTAAAAACATATAGACATCATGATCTTATCTCGCATCTTAATAATAACCTTTCGACATGAGGAATTTTAGTGTTAGGCAATGCTGAGAGTGAGTTGTCTTTTTCTTTAGTTAATTTATCTTAATTACTTTTTAATGTATCGTAATGTTGGCACTTGGAAAGAGAATCAGATGGAGTCTCAATCAGCGGTGACCCACCTACCACGTGATAGTGTATGGAAATTCTAATATCCAGTCCATAGCCACAAAAGGGATGACCTCGGGTCCCTAGTTAGGCCCTAGAAAGGGGCGCAGTTAGAGGTGCTCTCTAATTCTTTTTGAAAAATTAAAGAATAGGTGCTGTCTAATTTTTCTAATAAAAAAATTGATGTGGTCAGATTTGACTGCTACTACTACCATTTAGCAGTTGACATGAACTATCCATCAAAGAAATTTAAAATCCGAGTTAATTTATTAACTACCAAAAATATTATTGATTTTTCTAGTGTCACTAATATACGAACTTAACCTAATATAAAAAGTAAGTAGAGAGTCCCATAAACCAATAATATTTGAATTAAGATAAATTAATAAGATGTTTAGTTAAGTTGTGAGTTATAATTTTTTGTCGATTTTTTTATTATATTAGTGTATTTTTTATTAATTTTTATATTTTAAAAAATAAAAAATTAAAACAAAAAATTAAAACTAAAATAAACAAGCCCATATGTCTTAAATATACCAAAAGATAGTTTATTTGAAGTAACACAAATAGATTGCTTGACCTCCTCAATGAACAAGATTTAGTAGTATTATGTGGTAGGTCCGCCTTCAAGTCTCAATCTCACAAGTTTGTAGTTTGATTAAATTTATTGAAATCAATTATGATTTCAAATGAAATTTATGGGGTTACAGCGAGTTACTTTTTAATTCAATTGTAATTTTTATGAGTTCCATGGGCTTATCCCAATCTTCCGTTTGTTGGTTAGCAGTCTCCTAACCTTAGGATTCCAACAGCACAAAAGTAACTTTCTTTTTTGTAAGTGAGAACAAGTAACTATATCTGGGAAGAATGATGATTAAAATTTGAAAACCTAGATATATTCTGGTCAACACATGACAGCGCATACGGGCTCCCCCACATGAGGATGTAAGGAAGAGAGTGGCTCCTGGTGGGCCATACATGTTTTCGATAACAATCATTCATCAGTACAAACATGATGAAGGCCCACTATTTCGGTGATCGAACATTGTTTTTAGAAAAAGGTGTTTGAACATTTAGATATATCTTGTGATATTGTAAAACGAAAAGCCAAACTAAAACGATGAATAACCAAAATAAAAAAATGACAAAGACTGAAACAATTTCAAATTGGTTTCTAGAATTCTACCTGATATAAAATGTTAATTCTCTGATTGTTTGTTGAATTAAGGATGATTCTATTTTATTTTAGTAATGATAAAATAATTTTTATTACTAATATATATATTTTTAAATGTACTTAAAGATAGAATGGATAAAATTTAAATTAACCAAATTTTGAAGAAGAAATAGAAGAATTATATAAAGATTAAAAGATTGAAGAAAAAATTTAGAATAAGTTTTATTTTAGTTTATTTAGTAGTATCGGTATCAGTATGATATTTAAAACATTGGTTTAAACACTTTTTTTATTAAAAAAATAGTACTCTACCAGTACCAGTTAATATCGGTACCGTTTCGGATAATTTTTTAAAATTATAAATTAATATCTAAATTTTATAAAATTTATAAAATAATTTATAAATATATTTGTAATAAGAAATAAGAATTAAACATTTAAATTCAAAAGGTCAAAATACAAAATTTTATTTTTAAAAATTTTTAAAAAATTTTCTTGTACCAATCGGTATTAAAATCCGGTACGATACAAGCTTATTCTATTTTATTCTGCGACTGATACGGCGTGTACCGACCGATACCGACTGGTACCAAATAGAATTCAAAACCCTAGTTTAAACATTTAGATATATCTTGTGATAATGTAAAACGAAAAGCAAAACAATGAATAACCAAAATAAAAAAATGACAGAGACTGGAACAATCCCAAATTGGTTTCTACTTGTGATAAAATGCTAATTCACTATTCATAGAACTAATTTAAAAATATAATTTTTTAAATTTAAAATCAAAAGGTTGTAATAATTGAGTTTGCGAATAAAGAATGTGCATTGATAATACTTCGTTTTCAAAAGAAGAGAAAAAGATCGGAAGAAGAATTATTTCTAAAAAATAATTTTTTAACCTCTTTGAATTTCCACATAATGCACAATATGAAAGATCCTATCTATGTTAAATTTTCTAACATTAATTTAAAATTATCTTAATCATAAAAATTACAGATGAAATCGTATGAAATCATATTACTTGTGTTTGTTTTTGACAAAATGACTAAATCTGTAAAATCATTTTAATTCTCTAAAAATTTAAAAGTTAATTATGTTTTGTAGCATCTAGAACAAATTTTGTTTCTAAAAATGTTATTTTTCAATTTTGTCTATTTTCTGGTTAATTATTTAGTTTTTCTTGGAAATTTTGTTTGTGATTGATATATTTTTAGACATTAATTATTTGTTAAATAGTATTCAAATGAAATTTGAAAAATTGAAAAATCTTTTTTTAGAAAATTAGCTTTTGTTATTAATTACTCATTAATGACTGAGACATTAAGAAAAAGAAATTTTAATTTTTTTTTAAAAAATGGCTTGTTGTTGCTTAATTTCAGATTTGGCAATACCCAAAGAAAATTAGAAAACTAAGAACTATTGAGTTTGGGAATGAAGTTTGCCTGTTTAATCATTTGTTGTGAGAGATGATGAAACAAAGGGGAAAAAAAAAAGGGAATAACTAAACGTCTGCTGTTTTGTCTTGTAGTAAAATAAAAAAAGAAACGAAAAATAGATAGAATTAAGGAAATTTTTGTCCATTTGATGAAATTTTTAATCACTCAAGTTGCAGGAAGAATTGCAGTGGTTTGAGGTAGTCAGACTTTGCTTTTCTTTTCAGAATAAATATAGCCATTTAAGATCTTCCAACCCAGAACGCTTTGATCGGATCTATTTTCCGGCAGCATTGTTCATCAGACTAATATAACAATCATTTTGTCTCTCTTTGCATGTAGCGTGTGGGAAGGGTTGTCCCTTCCCACTACCTTATGCATTGTGACAGATATCACCAAAAACCTTCGTGGGAGCTATTCAAAGAGCAACACAAAGCACAACTCCAGGAAGCAAAAATTGGATCAAGGAAACCTCTTAGTTGTTTTCCGCCGTTGCTCTCCTCGTGGCAACCACTGTATTTGTTGTAGTCTACACAGTACCCGTAGGTTCCAATGATAAGGGCGTTCCCATTTTCCTCCACTCCCCTCACTTCTTTTTCTTCACTATCATGGATGTGTTGGCCCTGACAAGCTCCTTGATCTTGGTTGTGATGTTCCTCTCCATCCGTGGTTCTCCATTCGAATTTGAAGACTTCCATCATTCTCCCCCTCGAAAGCTGATATTTGTTACACTAGTTAATGGCCACGGTCGTGCCTTATTAAACTATTAGATAGTGTCTCTGTGCATTTGCGTGGCCACGGTCATGCCATGTCAAACTATTAGCTAGTGCCTTATTAATCATGAATATTCTGGAGGATTATAATATGATTCAACATAAAAGACATCGAGAAGCATATAAAAATTGAAAAAAAAAAAGAACTTATTAGTTGGCATTATATTATTGAGTAGTATAAACAATGATATTATATACAGATTCATAAAATAAAATAAAAATACTAAGAATATGTATCCACATTGGTTGGTTACACATTTTAGAAGTATCTCTATAACTAAATTGAGGTTACTCATTATTATGTTTGATATTTATAAAAAATGTCTTGATCATACAATGCAAAATCATTTGAAATATTTTCCAACCATGATAACTAAGGTATAATATACTAGTCATGTATTGTCTGATGAGTAACAATTGCAAATTGTAATTCATTTTTTTACCTCAAAATTAAGAGTATACTGACAGGAAGTATAATTTATAGTATTTTAGAGCATGATTTAGTATGCATTTACCCCTATTTCAATGTTAAATTGTCTAATTTATGCACAATATTATTTATTTTATAGGTTCATACTAAAAATAGAAGATTTGTGTAAAAAGGATCAAATGTAGTATAATTTTTTAGAAGAATAACATTTGTTTTTAACGGCGCCAATGTTGTCATATGGAAACCACTATTATTATCTTTGAAGGAGAATAAAGTGATTTATTAACAACATCATTAATGTTAGAAAATACTGCCATTGAAGTCCATTTGTGAGTGTATAACGTTGCTGCTAATCTTCGATATGAAGGGCTGTGATGTTTTTAGAGACGTGTTTTAGTATAGGATTCAAGGATAACTTCGATAATTCACTTAATAGTCAACCCTAAACCTACTTGGGACATATACAAGTCATCTTTAGAGACCCAACAGCCAATATGAAGCATTTGTTTCATTATTCTTAGCAAGCTTTATTTGTTTTTTTTCTCTCTTTTCAATTTAACTTTAAGTTTTAAGTATTTCTTGCTTTCTATTAAGTGTATTAGATATTTAGATAGCTTTTAAGGACTCAAGTAGTAGATGCACATAATTCAGAGTTAAAATCAATTGGGAGTGTTAATGGGTAAAATTACATAGGTTTTAATTCATGATATATTGCATTTTTACCCATTTAATGCATATATTATATCATTTGGTAGCTCTTTTTGTCAACATACATTTGTATGATGATTCTAGAGCTTTTAAATTGAAATTGGAGCAAAAAGGAGTTAGGGACGAGCAAGAGCTAAAAGGTGGCTGTTGGGAAACATGAACAATGTCATTTAACTCCTTTATAAACTGCCATTTAAGTCTTGTTCAGAGACTTAAATCGTGGTACTTCAATGGTGTCGTTTAGCATATAATCAACCACCATTTAAGTCGCTATTACTTGTTGTTTTTGTATATTTTGAAGGAGAAAAATGAAATTTCACACTAAACCCTAGCAAACCTTAAAGGAGATGAAAGGAACTAAAGAGAGGCAGTTTTTAATAGAGAAAAAAAAGAGAAAACAAGAAAATAGAGAGGGAGAAAGAAGAAGAAAAGAGTTAGGATTTGTTTTATAGATAGGTTTAGGTTTAGATTATTGTTTGTTTTGTTCTTTCTTCACATTAGGTAAGTAGATTGGAGCCCTAAGAGCATTCAAGCGGATTTAAGAGTGGGATTTCAATGATTTGGACCAATTTTGGTTGTATTTCTTTATCTTTTTATCTTACTTTGTATTGACTCTTAGTTTTCACTAATGAATGTGTGTTTTGTTATAATATCTTGCATTTCATTGTTGATTATATGGGCTTAAAGTGTATAGTTAGGTAAGGATTAAATAAGTTTTATATGTTTGGAAGATTTTTGCCAAATTAAAGTGCTCGTTTAATCTAGTTTTGATTGGCCACCTTAATTAGAATCTTAGATGATTAAAGGATCCATGATAGTGGGCTTTTAGTTATTGGAAGATCAATTCAGTGATAAGAATGAATTTAAATATTGACCAACTCTAAAGTCTTTTGTGAGGGTTTTTAGATTTAATGAACTTAGGTTTAAGCATCTTGTAATTGATGCCTTTTATTCTAATTTGTTTATTAGACCGAACAGATGAATTGAGTTTAAAAGAAAAAAGATATTACCGTGATTAATGGTTAGATTTTGTTTCAGTGATGAATACCTTAAATTTATCTAACAAATTGTTTCTTATTTGTTTAACCTATTGAAATCTGTAGCCTCAACTAATTTATCATTTGTTAGACTCTTAATTTAATTCCTTTATATTTTTATTAATTAATCTATTTAGATTCATCTAGATAATTAAAAATTAATTGACTTAGTGTTATGCTCAGATTCCTAAGGAGATAATACTCGATGATTCACTATTTTATACTATTTGTTGACAAGGTGCACTTGTCTTTGGTTAGTCTAATATTAGATTGGTTAATATTATAGTATAGTTAGATTGTGACAATGAACAATTTATGATATTTTCTAAACTCTTAATTTCATTGTATTTTAAATTTATTTTCAGTTTAATCAATATAAATGTGTTTTTACGTTTAATATTTTATGTTATTTGATTAATATGTGGAACTAATTTATTTATTAGCCAATCTTAGGTTAGTAGATGCCTTAATTGAGTTGTTTTACATGAATTTTATGCCAATCTTTTTTTATTTTAGTGCTTAATTATTTATAATAAGTTTGACACTTATAATAGAATCATAAATAATTAAAGATCCAAGAAATCTAACTTTGATATTGGAAAAATCAATAAACAACATAGTTTAAATTAGTGAATGACCAAACTCCAGTTAATTGTAAGGGTTTTAATTCTGAAATAAGGAATTTTATAATTAAACTTATTAAGTGTCAAGCTTAACATCTAAGTTCGTTGTATGACCAAATTGTGAAATAGGATTGATAAAAATAGTGTATAGTCTTAATTATACCTGTATCTTGATTAAGTGAAGATACTTATATTAAGCATTATAATCAATTTTTAACTCAATTGAGTCATCAAAACTTGAATACCTTAGTTATATATTTGAATTGGTAATTCTTAATAACAAATTTGATTTCTTTACATTAATTGAAAGCATTTTAATTTAAATAGTATTTTCTAATTTAATTAATCAATCAATTGAAGTTCTCTGGATAATTACGTTCTATGTGACTTAGTAGTAATAGTTAAATCCTCGTAGGATAGTAGTTTAGGATCATTTAGGATCATTTAGGATCCACTATATTACTTATTATAAGTATACTTGCATATAGGTTGATCTTAGGTTTAATTTGATGATGTGTTAAAAAGATTAGTTAGGAAGACCACGAACAATTTTTTTAGTGATGTTACTAAGGATTTGCACTGGTGATAGTAAGACTATATCGGTGAAAATTAGTCTAAACATTTACCTTTCATTTTTTCATTTTTTTAATTTTTCTTGACTTGATTTTATTAGGCATAGATTTTTTATAATTAGGATACAATTTTCTTATTTTATTTTAGTCTCTATATTAGGTCATCTTTTGGTGACTGCTTGTAGTCATCAAGATGATGTGACAAGATAGCCATTGGCAATATTGCTAGTTGTATGAGCATCAAGAAGGTATATGGTACAATTGGGGTTGGGTGATCATGGGATAGGCCAAGATGATTAGTTCAATGATGCCTACACTTTTAATTGGATAGACCACCCTGACCACTCTTAGTTTAACAAAGCCCATTTTTAATCACCTTCATCAATTTACTATTAATAGCAACCTGAGAATGATATGAGATTGGTATGTGAAAAATTGTAAATGAGTATATATCTAAGAGTAAGGCCAGTAAAAAGGAGTTGGAAGCTTCTCATCACAACTTGGTGATCCAGATGGAATGATTAACTAAATTTTTTGCATAATATAAACAGTATAAATCACTTATCACTATTGAAATAGAGCTAAGTGAACTAGAAATTGTTAACATGGGTAGTAGCAAGGAGGAGCTCATGATTGAATGAGAGAAGAATGATGTGGAAGCTATTGAAATCGAAGATGATGAATAGGCTATTAAAAGTGTGGAAATTAAGAAGGGAGAAGAAGCACCCAATTTTTTTAATTTTATTAATGTTATAACTTATAGTCTAGGGGTTTATATATCCAAACCTTTTACCAAAGTGCTTTAAGAAGGGTGAGAACAGTGAACATAGGCATCCAAGGATAGGTGTAAGAAATAATAAGAAATTGAGATGTTAATATGAAAGGATGAGGAAGAAAAGTTACGTGATTGAGACAGGAAGAGAAGTAAAATTTTCTAACATTAGGGTCCAGTTAAAAAACCTTAAAGAACTGCATGTTGGGAGATAACCCAACTATAAAAACTAGTTACGTGTCACACATGTTTAGTTTAGTGCATTAGTTTGTCATTTTAGTTCATTTTCTTTAGATTAGTATCCTTTTAGTTAGTTTATTTAGGTTTTAGTTCTTAGGATCCAACATGTTTGAGAAAATTATATGTACAATCCTATGATTTTGATAGTCTATGAGTTATGGGCGATCTAAAGTATGTTAGGAGTGAAATTCATAGAGAAAAACCTTGAATAGACTATTAATGATACCTTTCAATGGCATTATTGTTGACCAGTCCACCTGCCGTTAATGTGCAACTGTAGGAAATCAATGGGATATGAACAACATTGTTGTAGTCACTATAAACCACCATTGAACCTCTCATTTTGTATAAAAATGATGTCATTTTGGAAAAAACCTTAAATCTATCCCCTTTTTTTCACTGTCCTTTTCACCCATCGTTTCCCTTCATTCCAACTCACGTTGCTCTTCACTATAACTTGATTTCCACCAATTCTCGCAATATTGTTGGATTATTTCATATCCATTTCACTCTAGAACTCATTTTTGCCTATCACCTCACCTTGTTCTCTCCATTTGTTTCCTATTTTGCCTATTCTATTGCTGATTGCCAAGCTCCATCGCCATCGTTCACTTCTAAGGCTTATTTGCCACCTATCCTTTATCTTTTGGCCACAAAACCACACTAATGTGTTCCTCGCATTATTATCTTTCATTTTTACCATTTTTGGCTTAAATCTCTTATTGATGACAAAAGAATTAGTAATGATCATTGGAGATTCCAGCTGATTTTTTAACATTTTAAAGTATATTTCAAGCTAGTTTTTAAACAATTTTCTCTCAGATGCCACCAAAATCATTTAATAGCTTATTATTTAAGGAAGAGGCTCACGTTTGATGAGGCTTGATTCACTATGAGAGAAAACTTGAAGTGATTCAACGTCAATGGTGGGAATATCATCATTATGGAATGTTTTGTAGCTCTACCAATAGAGTTAGAGTTTGATGTTTCCAGAAGTTTTTGAGTATCTTGCTCTTCAATTCACTGGGACATGTTATCTAAATTTAGTTTGTGAATTCGATGCAAACATTGAATAGAAGGAGGAAGCAAACATGATCAAGACTCGATTGATATTACAAAGTACTCATATACTCAGCACTTTAGCTCATTATCTTCATTGCTAGGGGTGCTCGATGAGGGCAATGTATATGAGTAATAAAAGCACATGAAGATTCGATGACTTTAAATCTTGATTTCTCAATTATTGTTACTCACATTGTCTTAGGACTCAGTAGTCCAACAAACTTGTGAGTGTTTCTGACTGCTCAACTTAGTGTTCGTGAACGAGTGATTATAACCATTATTAGCACCATTGTCATGCCTAGGGTTAGTGGCCTTAACGAGGTGCAATTTCTGGTCACATATGTCTTATATAAAATGCTCAATTGGCTAGGTCTTCTTTCAATATTTCCTCTTACTGGTTTTATTACCTACCACATGCGTGAAATGGTTTGAATTCAGTGTTCGAACACGAATTTCTACTTCTTGTTCTTACTTACGAGGATCTTTTGAGATGTAGGAGTTAGTTTTGAGGTGGAGCTAATTATTTATCTTCATGAAAAATTAGCTAATTATTTATCCTTATGGAAAATTAGTGATATTCTATGCCACACTCCAGTTGCAGAATTATGCTCAAGTCAGAGCTCAATGACATAACATTAGTTGTACCCTCTATATGGTGAAGAACAAATTGAAGATTATACTGCCCCGCTTCTAGCTCTTGAGTATGATAGTAGGAAGGAAACTTCTTCCGAGGCTACCTTTAGCTCTCGATCTCCACCACCACCTATCCCATCTACATCCATACCTCGTGAGCCACTTATTGGTACTATTTTAGAAAGTCTTTTGAGGGTGGAGAGTGGTATGGTTGATATTTAAAGTCAGATGGATTGCATGCAGGATTAGATAGACCATATGTGGAAGCATATGCGATTTAGGGACTCAAGGCCCAGTAGTTGGGTGTTTTGTGATTATACGTGTTTATATTGCTCATTTTTGCGGTTTTTGTTTTCGTTATGTTTTTATTTGTATTTTATGATCCTTGATGTACTCTTGATCATAAATAATAGTGTAGCTTTATTATTTTCAATGTCTCTTTTTTTTTACATTTCTGTTTTGTATTTTTTGTTAGTTACAACTGTCCCACATACATACTTAGAATCTTATATACAACATCTATCATTTGAGGGAGTATTCTTGTTCCCATTATCTCTTTTTATGCTTATTTTAATTTTTGAACATTGACGATAATGTTCATTTAAGTGGGGGTAAGAATCTAAAATTTGATTTTCTTACACTTGATATTATTGTGAATCTAAAAATGATGTTAATTTTATCATAATTTTCTCAATAATTATTAATTTGTGGAAATTTATTTTTCTTTAAGAGCATATTATTGAAGTAATTCATTATGATTTTGGTTATTCAAGATGCTTGTGTGATTGATTAGGATTGTTGATGAATAATTGACTTTAATTGACTTTATGACTTTGGAAGACGAATACTTAATGATCATTATTATTTTCTATGTATAATTTGTACATACATGAGTGATTGTAACTTCTTTTGAGCATTTTTATCATTAAGAAAAGAAAAAATTAAATAATTTGTATGCTTTTGTGAATAAATGAGCAACTTCAAATTCACTCCACTAGCTTCATACCAAAGTAAAGAGAATGAAGTTAAAGAGTAGTGTTAGTAGTTAGGTGGTGATGGTGTCTTAGTTGAGTAACTAAGGGTATTCACGACAAGATCTTTACCTTAGCGTAAAAAGACTAAGCCACTTCTTAGCCAAGCATTAAAAGCTCGCAATTAAAATTAAGTCATAAATATATAAGTGATTTGAATGTGTTTGAAAGCTGGAACATATTGCTTTATGTGTATTAATTTTATAGATGAATTTGATTTTTGTGAATTTAGCTGAAGTTTGGAGAAGTATAAAGTAAATTAAATTCACATAAAAATTGATATGAATAATTGGTTGCATAAGATCTTGATGACCCTTAATGATTGAATTATTGATGAATAAGTTTCAATGATTTTGTTTAATAAGATTGATGAGTTTCCTGTAATTATTTTTCATTTGAGATTAGTGGATGAATTGTGTCACTTGAGGATGAGAAATAGTTCAAATGTAGGAGAATTAATAGGGGTATAGTTTATAGTGTTTTAGAGCATGATTTGGTATGCATTTACCCATATTTAAATGTTAAATTGTTTACTTTATATGCAATATTATTTATTTTGTAGGTTTATAGCAAAAAATAGAAGATTTGTACAAAAAGGATCGAGTTTGGTGCATTTTTTCTAAAGTGAAACATGTGCCTTTAGCAATGCCATTATTGTCATATGGAAACTACTGTTATTGTCTTATAAGAAGAACATTATGACATATTAGTGGTGCTCTTGATGTTCAAGCATACCACCATTAAAGTCCATTCTATATATAATAGATTAATGCGAGTATATAATGATGTCATTGATCCCCAATACTAATGTCCCTAAAGGTTGTATTCTAGTAAGGATTCAAGGGACTATTTAGACAATTCACTCAATAGTCGACCTTAAACCTATTTGGGACTTTATATGAAATCATTGGAGACTTAGTACATAATTTGAATCAATTGTTTTGTTATTTTTTATCAAATTTTAATTATTTTTTCTCTCTTTTCAATTTAGCTTTAGGTCTTCAGTAGTTTCTTAATTTTGACCAAGTGTATTAGATATTTAAGATAGCTTTTAAGTATTTAGTTGGGAGCAATTTCTAGTGTTTTCTAAACTCTTAATTTCATTTTATTTTGACTCTATTTTCAGTTTAATCAATAGACATATGTTTTATATTCAATATTTTGTGTTCTTTGATTTATATGTGGAACTAATTTTTTTATTAGCTAAGGCTAGGTTAGTAGATGTTTTAATGGAGTTATTTTACATGAATTTTATGCCAATATTTTTTTTTGATTGAATGATTAATTTTCTATAATAAGTTGTCCATTTAAAATAAGGTCATAGATAACTAATGATTCAGGAACTCTACCTTAGGTGTTGGAAAAATTAAAAAAAAACATGGTTTAAACCAATGAATGACCAAACTATGGTTAAGTGAGGGTCTTTATTCTAAAATAAGGAATTTTGGGATTAAATTTCTTAAGTATCAAGCCTATCATCTAAGTTCATTATATGAACAAATTATGAAATGGGACCAATAGAGATAGGGCATATACTTAATCATAACCGTGTCTTGATTCAGTGAAGTTATCCTAAATTAGGCATATAATTAATTTTTAACTTAATTAAATCATCGAAATCTAGGAACCTTAGCCATACATTTGAATCGATAATTCCTAATAGTAAATTTGATTTCTTTATATTAATTAAAAATGTTTTACTTAGTAAATTTTATTTTAATTAATCAATCAATCTAAGTTCTCTAGATAATTGTGATATGAGTGACATAATAGTTACAATTAAATTCTAATGGGACAATAACTTGGACATATTTAGGATCCACTATATTACTTGAATAGGTATACTTGTGAGGCTCTTGCTAGGCATACTAAATAATAGTGGATGTAACAATGAAGGAAGAAATGGCTTCCTTAAGCTCTAGTTAAGCATGGAATGGCTGACCTCTTTAAAGGGAGAAAAGTAATTGGGCACGAAGTAATTGGGAATGAATGACTTTTGTTAGCGCTATATGACACTTAACGAGGGTGATTTAGGGTGAATATAAATTTCTCTAGGACTTTTTTTCTAACTTAAATGATCTTCTCTTAATGCAATGAGGAAGTATAATATATTGAATTAATTTTACAATAAAACTTGAATTAAAATAAACTTGAAAACTAAAGAGATAGGGAAGAGAAAGGCAATTGAATTTATAATGGTTTAGTACATAATTTACTCCTACATCAATTATTCAACCTATAGTTAAAAATTTCATAACTTTATCTTGTTCAAGAGTGAAGACCAATGATAGGAGTCTATTTTATAGTATTTTTCATTGTTATTTGATGTAAATTTGTCCCTACTTTTATGTTTAGATTTTCAATTTATGTTTTTTATTGTTTGATTTGTGGATAAATGCTTAATTATGAAGAATTGTGAAAAAAAGATTAAGATTTGGAGCATTTCAGGAATTAAACATGGATTGGCCTTGACCCGCCATTTAACACCCCTGACCCTATGTTTAAGTCTGTCTCTTGGACTTAAACGTGGGCATTGAATGTCACTATTTAAGTACCAGCTTCAAGGACTGTTTAAATGCTCAAATGAATTTTTCTAGTTGGATCTTTGATGATTTTTCCTTGCAACTTGTTCCAACTTCCAGCCAACTTGCAAGGGATATACAAGAGGATATTTTTGTGCAAATTGAGAGAGTAATTAGTAGCCATAAACATATCTTTTACTAGATTTTAGTTCTTTTCTCTTTAGGTTAGGTTTTTCTTCTATTTTCATTTTCAATCTTTGTATTTGAAGATCTTAGGTTATTTTTAAGGATTCTAGGAGTTTGTACATGTGATTCAAAGTTGTATTTCACTTTAAAGTTTAACTTGGTGCATTCTAAACTTTTTAATCATTTGTATCTTACTCTTTTGTTGGATTTATTCTAGAACATGTTGCTTAAGTGTTATCTTTATTTTTCTTTGATTCATATATTGTTTTAATCTAACTTGTAATTAAGTTAAAGTTAGTAAATGCTTTAATTGAGTTTCTTATATATGTTGGACATTGATCTTTGTTTATTTGAATGCTTAATGCTTATTTTAAGTTGGCCACTTAAGATTAAGGCATTAAATGGTTAAGGATTTGAGAAATCTATCTTAATTATTGAAAAGATTATTAAACAATGTGATTTAAATCAATGAATAATTAAACTTTGGTTAATAATGAGGGTGTTAATATAAAAGTAAGGTATTTTTAGATTAAACTTTTTGTAGAGGTAAGGCATTGTCTTACCCATAACATTGTCTTGATTCAGTGAAAATACCCTATATTAGGCATTCCAACCTTTTCATAACTCATCTGAATCATTGAAAGTCTGAACCTTAGCTAATTAATTCAATTTGGTAATCTTTAAAGCATCATTGAACTCCTTTACAATGTTTAGAAGTTATGAGGTCTATTTAGTTATCTAAACTTTCATAATTCACAATTCTAAGTTTTTTAGATAATGTTAATTCGAGTGACCTAGTACTCATAATATTTTTCTCATGGGATTGACGTCTGAACTCTTAAATGAATCCACTATATTTCTTTTTGACTGCCTTACTTGTTGTAAAATATTGATTTCGAATTGATTTCAATTTGCATGTTAACAAATTGATTTATTTGAGCTAATTTAGATACTTAGACCAATCGATGACAACTTTTTGGTGCTATTTTCAAGGACTATACAGTGATATTAAGAATATATTAGTGTTAATTACTCTGGAGTTTATCGTTTGTTTTATATGATATTTTTCTTTATTGTTTTCTATGATTATTTGATGTTTAGATTAGAATTTTCTTTCTTGACTTTATTTTTTTATTTGTGTTTGAGACATCTTTTAGTGCCTATCTTAGTAATCAAAAAGATGTGGAGGTAACAAGATTTTTGATAAGATTGCTAGTGGTATGAGTTTAAAGTTAGAGGGAATGATTGGAGCGATGGCTATTTTGACCAATTTGATGAGACTTATACCCCTGATTCAATTTCTTATTATGATTACCCTTGGTTTAATCCTACTTATTTTAAACAACCTTCATCTTTTTCATAACAAAAGCAACCTTAAAATGATGTAAGATCAATAATTTGTAAGCTAATAATTGAGAGCATGTCTAAAAATTAACCCACAATGGAAGAATTGAAAGTTTCTTGTCTTAATTAGAGGGAATAATTGATGCAATCAATTAGAGAAAGCTATCCAGTTGAACCACACGAACCCACTCCATTAGAATTAAGTTAGAAACTTTTAGATGGTGGTGAGTGCATGAATGATGTGGAAGTTGTTGATTACTTGAGTGATACACAAGTTATTGAAAGCAAAGAAGAATTCTTGGAGAATAATGAAGCACTTTTTGGATCTATGATTCAAGTAGTTAGTAATGTGAAAGGACCTTTGAATGAATTAAAAGAGCATGATTTAGGCACCGTTGAATTTCAACAAAATGAATTCGTTGATGTAAGCAATGTTGAGGACATAATTGGTGGCGAGGAGGAGCTCTATTTGAATCAAGGGAGTTTGTAGTAGAAGCTTATGATAAGGTTGTTAAAGGTGAGGCAACTATAGAACCTAAGGAGGCATTAGAGAGCATTGATTGTCTAGGTGTTACAACTTTTGATCCTATGCCAAAAGTTGTAATTCTTGACTATTTACCATGATCTTTTGTCAAGGAAAAGAGTATTGAATGGTGTTTCATCAAGGGTAAGGTTTATAATGCATTTAAGAATCTAATTGGAGGTATATGAGCCTTTGAAAATTTAGCTTTTGTATAACAAAAGAATGGAGAAAAGAAATTGGACGTTAGAACAAGGAGGTCAATTAATATTTCCTAACATTAAGGTCCAGTTAAAAGACCTTAAAGAAGCATTTGTTGGGAGGTAATCTAACCATACAAGTAATATCTTTTGTTTTAGTTTAGTGTGTTTTGGGTTTGGTTTACTTTTGAAGTGTTTTCTTAAGCTTAGTTTCCTTTTAGTGATTTTCATTTTATTTGGAGTGATTTCCTTTTGTTTTAAGTTTTTACAACCTATATCCTTGAATAGTTTTGATTAACAATCCTTTAGAAATGTTGGCCCTTGATATAGGAATGACTTGATGAAGTTTTTGAGTTAATTTTCATGTTTAGAAATGCTAGACAGAACTTAAACGGAGGTTTTAAATGACAACATTTACGTTTGTAGAAACCCATATTGAAGTGTTTTCTAGGGACTTAAACGACCATCTTAAATGACGTCGTTTAACTGTCTAGAAATTATCGTTTAAGTCTTTGTTATAGAAAAAAACAAAACGACATAACTTCGTATAACTCCATATTATTTTTCCTTTGCTCCCTATTCCTCGTCAACTAACCCTAACCACCTTCCAAGCCACCATTTTATTCTCAAATCTCCACAAAATCATTTCTTTTTGGTGTCTTTCTTTCCCATTTTGAGTGCTTTACCCATTTCCATCATCATTTCACCCTTATCCCTTAATTTTTCTAGCTAAAAAATCATATGAAAATCTTAAAATCATAGTTCATGCCACCCATCATAGTTCTACATTTTTCTAATCTTTGGGTGCTCCTTTGGTTTATATTTTGGTACCAATAGGTCTCATTTTTCATAAGCTTTCATTTAGTACCAATTTCATAGCCTAATTCACTTGTCGTCGTCAAGGGAATATTCTAATGAGGGTGATTGGAAAAATTTCAACCCTTTCCTTTATATTTCTTTTTCAATCAATTTTCTCTCCAATGTCTCCTAGATCATTCATAGGTGCCTCTAATTCCCGAAAGAAGTCATTTTTTGACAATTCTTGCTTTACCACTCACGAGAATTTAGAGTGGCATGGGGCACATTTCCCTAATGATATTATTGTTTAATGATTGGTAACATTGGTGTTGGATGTTGAATATGATGTTTCGAGTGCATTTTGAGCTTTGTAATGGGATCCTATTTTGGTAATAGTTGGCCCTTACTACCCTACTCTTGTTTGTGAATTCTATGCAAATATGAAGGAGAAGGACGAATATGAAATTATTAAGATGCGTCCCATGGTGCAAGGTACTCATATTTACATCACTCGTTCATTTTTATTTATATTGTTAAGAGTACCTAATGTAGGAGATGTATATGTTCTGTTGGAAGGTTATTTGATTACATCTAATCCCTCATTCTCTATTAATGAAGCTTGTACAACATTAGGCCTTGTGAGACCCATACATTAAAGAGCTTACTCTACCTAGCTAGGAGTTCATGATAGGATTGTAGTGGCACTTCTTAGTGTCAATGTGACTCTGAGAGCCAGTGGTCTAAATGGAGTGTGATTTACTGATACTTACATTTTATTTAAGAAGTTAGAAGGCCTTAATAATCTCGAGGGGCTACCTTTAACCAGTTTCATCATTCAGAGCATGAGGAATGTGGTTTATTTGCACTAAGCCAACAAGAACTTCTTCTATCCTTACTTACTTATAAGGATCTTTCAAGAGGCAAGAGTATATTTTGATGGAGAGATAGCAGTGTAGCTTCTCTATGCTTTAATTATCATATAGTTCATACTTAAGCTATGGTAGTATGCTAGAGTTTGAGTTATTTGGTGCAACATTCATCATTGCTTTTTATAGGTAGGTGAGAGACTTAATGATCCTATAGCAGTAGCACTAGCACTAATTGTAACCCCTGAGGAGGTTATCC
>JAOXYD010214858.1:0-19761 GCA_028565735.1 Pinacopodium congolense
ACACAATAATCTCTTATCATATTCAACCAATTCTATCCAAAATAACACCAAAACAACACCAAAGAACCACCCCATATCAAGTCCACATAAACTAAGTGAAGTCCCAAACCTGAAAATTGACAAGAAACAACATTACTAGTAGCCAGGAATGAAGCGTGATGTAGTGGATTATGTGTCGAAATGCTAACAAAGATATCATTAGTTTTATCTTACATAATTTAAAATTTTTAATATTTTTCAACCAAATCATATGAAAAATACAAGAAGTAATTACCACATACACAACTTTGCAAGTTGAAAAAGCAACAGTCAATTGTTTCTTTGAACTCAAAGCAAATAAAGCATTACCCTTAAAGGAAAAAAAATCTCCTGTCCTTTTTTTTTATCATCAATGTCTTCTCCCTAATCATTGTTACTAAACCCAATAATCTAAAATCATTTATAATAGTAAATAATAGGCCATATTCTAGTGTCTCCTTAACATATCAAAGAATTTTCTTACTCATTTCATATAAGTCAAAATATTAAAGCTTCCTTGTAATAACTAATGATACCAACCCCATATAAAATATCTAGTTATTATACAAATTAAAAATCATAGCCTCCAAATTAGTCTTTTAAATAGAATTACATTTACCTTTTCTACACTAATTGAACTTATAAACTTGATTCTACATTTCACTAATGTATCAAATTAGTTGACTATGTATATGAACTCCTTTATAATTGCTTCAACATAATTTTTTTGTAAAAGAAAAACCCTTTTTCACTTTACTTTACTGTAATTCTAGGTAATTAACTATAAGCCCCAGATCAGTCATCTCAAATTCTCTGCTTATCTTTTTCTTAAATTCTTCAAACATCATCAAATTACTCTATGTGAAGATTAAATCCTCAATATATCAACAAACATACATAATTTCTCCATTGTTATTCTCCTTGACATAAAAGGCATGTTCATACGAACACTTTAAAAAACCATCCATTAATACATGTGCATTAGTCTTTTAGAGCTCATTTAAAACAATATAAGGCTTTGTTCAACTTTAATAAGACTTCCAAATTGGATGAATATGAGTAAGGGATTTATGTGTAAGAAAAATACAAAAAAATTTATTTCTAATTGTAACTAAACCTTCTATCTTTTTCTCTTTATATAGTTGAGATTATAATAAAATAAGTATTTAAGCATTAAATGATAGCTTTGGTTTACTATAGTAATTAACTTCTTGTTTTAACTCAGTAGAATAAACCTAAGGATTCTTTCAAATAAAAATAAAGGATGAAGTAACTAGAAAGATTATTATAATCCCTCTCATGTCTAGAGGGACTATCTAGAAAAAGTGTAATAAAAAAATTGGAAATAACAAAAAAAGAGTTTTTTTCACATTTTAAAAGGAGTTAAATTATTTCAATGTTTGATCATTTCTAAGTGAGCACTAGAGTAAAGATTTCATCATAATCAATTCAAACTTTTTAAGTGAATTCCTTTGTGATAAGTAAAAATTTATACATCTCCAATTCTCCCTATACATTTTTCTTCACTTTATACATCCACTTTAATACTATAAGTTTGATGAGGATCAAATTGCATGAGCATCTATGTCTAATCATCATTCCAAACCCTTACGAGATATTATAGGCCCAATGGCAGAAACTATGACAAAGCATATGTAGGAAACCTTTCAAGGATTAATTATGGAGTTACTAGAGAAGGAAGCCATTATTAAAGATCAAGGAATTTCACCTAGACTAATCACTTATCTATGTATTTTAAACAAAGAGCAAGCCTTCTAAAATCGATATAGCTTAACAAAAGTTAAGTTTGAGAGTTTCAATATAAGGAATGTCCTATTAAGAAAGTGGAAGTTGAAGAACGATTATCTAAAATGACATTGTTATTGCTTACAAAGAAGCATTATTTTGGCTATGAAGTTACATAATATGTAGAGGGCAGTGAAGCATAATGGTACCGCACAATGATACTACAATACTTTCCAATAATCGCCATTCTGATCATGAATGAAGACAAAAGATTAACATCCCTTTATAATGGTGTCATTTATCCTCGACCAAACATCGTTATAGTTGTAAGATTTAAAAACACTTTGTTATTTTAGTTATGTAATTTACAAATTTGCCTCTAAATTAATGTTCAGCATTGTTAGGGTTTCATAAATATATTCAATTATCACTTTGTAGAGAATTAGCATTATTTAATCAAATTGATAGATTTTCTTATTACAAGAAATTTCTTTCCTTTATTCTTTACAAAGAACTCCAATTTGATCTTATCATGACAATTGATGGCAAACAATCCCCACAACTTTGGTTATAATTGATATGTTTGATTAGGGTTGAATTTCCTATCTAATTAAAAGATGATCATAGCGTTCCTATTCCATGTAGATTTAAGTTTTAAGCTATTCATAATCTAAGGTTCGCATCATTTGGTATCAAAGCCTTGTTTTGTCCAATCAAGTGTTATCCATCTTTGTTTCTTATTTCTTCCAGTCATTATATCTGTGTTTCTTAGTTTCCTTTGAATTCTTATTATATCCATTGTTTGTTCTTCTACATACCATGACTCAAATTCAGTTTCTTATTGCCTTTTGTTTCATTTGTTGTCTTTTTCTTCTATGTATTTTGATCTAGATCTAGAGTCTTTTATTGCCAATTCATATTTTCAAAAAAAATAAATAAATAAAATCATGAAATAAGGTGATATTACATCAATTCATCTTGTGTTGAATATTCATGTCTTCTAATATTTGCGGGATTTCTTTTAGAGTTCATTTGGAAAAATAGAAATCAAATTCATAGTCCTTTTAGTTTTACAGATTCTTCCTAATCAATTTCTATCTCTTTCATATTTTCAATATTTATTCATTTAATTTCATAATTTTTTAGTTAACCAAATTCCTTGTTTCTCTTATTTGTTGTTCTATTCATAATTTTTATTTTCCTTTCCTAGTGACATTTGTTATTGCTATTTTCTTATGGTTTGATCATAGCTTGACTTATTTTGATAAAAACATTGGTATTCTCATTAAAGAACTTATAAGGGGAAATTGAGTAGTAAAAGGTAAGAATAGTGAGCATAGTATCAAGAAAAGCTGTATTTGAGTGAAACATGAGATTTTATACTACATTGAATAACACTTAAGGGAGTGTGTGAGATTAAATTTATTCATATTTTTATTACTAACCTATTCTTTTGAGGAGCCTAGATGAACAGTGATGCAGATAGGGATGCGGGGCTTAATTTATTCATGAAGGTTATCTAAGAGCAATTACGGGCTCTCAATATAAGATTGGATAGCATAAAGACTCATTCCTAGTTCAAAGCTTCTAAAAGGCCCATGATTGAGGTGAAGAAGGGGAGAGCTCAGAGAATGAGGAGATTGAATCCAGTAAGGAAGTGAGAGTTGCTACAAGACAAGATAAGACAATAGTATGACAGGTATCAATTTGCAAATTTCAATCTTTTAAGGTAGGAATGATCTTAGGCTATATTTAGAGTGGGAATGGAAGGTAGAACTTGTCTTTGACTACCATAAATATTTTGAGGAAAAGAAGGATAAACTAGTAATAGTGAGGTACACAAACTATGTTAGCATCTAGTAAGATTAGTTGGTGCTTCACAGGTATAGAAGTAAAGAGATACTTATTCAGACATGGGAGGAGAGGAAGGTGGTGATGCAAAAGAGGTTCATTCCAAGCCATTATTACAAGGACTTATATAAGATACTATAGAGTTTGGCCTAAGGATCCAAAAGTTTGGAGGATTACTATAAAGAGATGGAGGTAACTATGATTATAGCCAATGTGGAGGAGGATCGAGAGCTTTTGATGGCTAGATTCCTTAGCAGACTAAATAAAGAGATTATTAACATAGTAGAGTTACAGTATTATATAGAGACAGAGGATTTGCTATATGAGATGTTTAAGGTAGAGAAGCAATTAAAGTCTAGGCATTCTTTTAAGGCCAGTGGGACTTCTTCTTAGAGATCTGGGTGGAGGGAGAATAATTCAATGCCTAAGATAAAGGAGGAGATTAAATCAAATGACGTAGGTCCATCTTCTAATGGTAAATTTGAACTCAAATAATCTATTTAATTCTCAGGATATCAAGTGTTTGAGATTTTAAGGATTTGAACATACTGCATCACAATGTCCAAGGAAAAGGGTAATGGTGATTAGAGATAATGGTTATGTAGAGAGCATTAATTTGAGTGGTGATGAGCTACCATCATTGGAGGATGCGAGTAGGTGGAGATTGAGCCCGTATATGAAGAGTTATTGGTAACTAGGCCACAGTTAGCATTTAACCTAAGGAGGATGGTGATGAGGTGTAGAGGAAGCATATCTTTCATACATAATGTCATGAAACTAATAAGTTATATCATAAGATTATAGATAGTGATAATTGCACTAGTTTGGTTAGTAATTTGTTAGTTGATAAGATAAAGTTGCTTGCTTTGAAGCACTTTAAGCCATATAAGTTAAAATGGGTTAATGAATGTGGGGAGATTAAGGTCACTAAGCAGGTGTTAATAACATTCTCTATTAGGAGTTATAAGAACTAGAAGCTTTGTGATATGGTACCACTTGGGATAGTAGTGGTAGTTTGGTATGAAAGTGATACATTATAGATACAAGAATTAATATTCCTTCACCTTTGAAAACTAAACAATTATATTAACACCTCTTAAACCCCTAGAGCCATGTTAAAACCAAGTAAGATTATAAGAGAGTTTCAATTAAGGAAAAAGGAAAGAGAGAGTGTACAAAAGAATTAAAAGGGTGTGAGAGAAGAGAGTGAGAGTATATAAAAGAAAGAATGTGGAAAAATAAACGGAGAGTGGAGAGAAGAGTAAAAGGATGAATCCCTTTGCAAAAAATAGTGAGATACATAGTGTAATAATAGTTAGACAACAGTTACTTGTATTTTTATATGAGGAACTTTTAATTTCTACTAATGATCTTGATGAATTAAGGGAGGTTGTAATATTAATTTTGATTATAAAAAAACATGTTTGGTTACTATTGATTTAATTGTATGTTTTAGAATTTAAAGATAGGTGTATTTCATAGTAAATTGTTATAGGTCAAATTCATAGAGTTTTTAAAATTTTTTTTGAATATTTGTCCTTATTTTGGTGCTTCAATGTTTAATTAATGTTAAAAAAGGTTTAATTTATAGATTTATTTGAATAATTTAAGAAATGTGCAAAAAGAAAGCAAAGACATCAAGTTATAAGAGTTATACGATGGTCTACATGAGTTATACGGTGGTCTAGAGAGCCCCATGTATAACTCCCTAGCACCCGCTGTATAGCATCAATAGACTAATTTTTGACTTGTTTTTCAACATTTGAGGCCTATTTTTAGACTCCTAAGTCCAAACTGCAAGATCGTACAAGTGTTTACGAGCCTTGGCCAATACTTGACACGCAAGTCGACATGAGGAAGGCATGTTAACGAGGGAACAAGGTGAAGTCTTATGAGTAGACGAGCAAAGGCCCGAGAAATTTGTGAGTAGACAAGGGATGCTAGAAGTATCGGCGAAGATTTCAAAAGTAGGTGAGATTCAATATGCGTGGGCACGCGTTGGTGCTTATTGGCGGAAATCTTCGATGAGACGTAAGATTCGGATGTAAAGCCGCCCGTAGTTAGCAAATGAAGTCATACGAGACTCGAGAATGCACGAAGGCA
Organism: Pinacopodium congolense; assembly: GCA_028565735.1. NCBI lineage: Eukaryota > Viridiplantae > Streptophyta > Magnoliopsida > Malpighiales > Erythroxylaceae > Pinacopodium > Pinacopodium congolense. Next base: position 5,719 of record JAOXYD010214858.1, read on the forward strand.
TGCAAGATCCTATGAGAGTACACAAGGATGCTCAAAGGCATGCGAGCACAATAATAGGCGTAGACACTTGACTTCGGCGAGACAAGTCGAAGGTATATAAAATCTACGAGGTTTTATGTTAATTCGATGTGAGTTGTATTTAGTTATAGAGCAACGTGACTTCACCATGAGTAAGCTTGATCATGGAAGACGGACTTGTCCATAGATGTGCATTGGTGGATCTATGTGCGGCTAAGCCTTGGTGACTTGGAAAACACATCAGCAGTGATGTGGCAACTATGGATGATGTGTCACTTAATGACATGGCAAGATCAACCTGAAGATCGCGTGGGATAATATCAAATCTAAGAGTTAGAGACCATGTGGCACTGAACTTTTGAAGACTGTGGGAATCTTTGCAAAAAAGGAAGATCTTTCCCTGATTGCATGTAATCTTTATCTTATTAGATTTTAATGTAATCTAGCCAATTAGAAGAGTCCTAAGAGGAAGGGATGTTTTCCTATTAGTTCGGGTGATGTGATCTTAGTTGCTGAGATAGACTAGAATTCAGAGTCTTAGTTATCTTGAACTTACTTTCCAAGCAAGAGAGCCTATAAATAGCTTATTAAAGCCAGAGCTTATATCATTCAATCATTTAGTCATTCTTAAGAGGAGAGACAACTTAGAGAGAGTTGAGAGCTTTTGAGGGAGTTCTCTTTTAAGGGCTTTAGGTAGGGAGTTCTTGTAAGTGCTTTGAAAAGAAGGCACTTGGTCTTTTGTTAACATTTTGTGAGAGTTAATGAAAGAGTAGTTTCGGCCATATTTTATATCTCGTGTTGCATTCTTTACTCGGGTGATACATTTATGTGATATTTGGTGTGTAAGTGAAACATTTAAATATGAGTGTATGTGTGAGGTGTTCGAGAGCTAAAGGAATTGTTTAACGGCATTTACGTGAGAAGACTGAATCTTGGCTTAAGCAAACCTAAGCGTGATTGTCATGCAAAGGAGGGTGTGACTTGCAGTAAAGTTCAACAAATTAATGAACCTTTGTATTTACTAGTATCAGAGCCAATCAAAAGTGATGGCTAGTGAGAGTAATTTGATGGGCCTGGTTACGAGAATAGAGATAATCCTTAAACCTCTAGCCTCGACGAATAAGGGAGTAGTTCCTTTATTGAAATGGATTGCAGCCTTGGAGAGGGAGCTTCAAGTAGTGATAGGAGCACTTGAGGAATAGTTGAAAGCTCAAGAGGAGACGGGTTATGATCTCCTAATGCTCAAGCGTCCATTGGTGAAGCACAAGGCAGGTATTTGATTGGAAAGTACTATAGTGAAGGTGCGAGAGCCACAAGCAAAGTCCCAAGGAGCTCGAGAATTTCCTATAGGATATGAAGTAATACTTTGCAGCGGCAAAGGTGGCAGACTCGGAAAAGGTGTCGATCTTAGTGATGCACATGGTAGGTGATGTCAAGTTGTGGCATAGAACATGAACTTCCAACAACATCAGTGCGGGAAAACCTCCCATTGATATGTGGGAGAAGCTGAAAAAGAAGCTAACGGACTGGTTCCTCCCCAACAACACTTCATGGCTTGTAAAGGAAGCTTTGAAGGGGTTGAAGCAAGACAACCTAATGTGGGAGTATGTGAGGCAATTCACATTGGGGATGTTGGATGTGCAGAACATGTCGGAGCAAGATAAGTTGTTCAACTTCATCTGTGGCTTGTAACATTGGACACAAATGGAGCTTCGGAGTTAGAATGTTAAGGACCTCCCTAGCGCAATAGCGGTGATAAATGCCTTAGTGGATCTTCAAATGCCACAACTTATTCGAGAGGGTAAGAAGAATGGTGGAACCCGGGACAGCAAAGAGAAAGCCAAGGAGAAGGAAGGGGAAAGTTCTCATGACAAGGTGAAGAAGTAGTCTAAGGGGAAGATCGTTTGCTTCATATGTGAGGGGCTTTGTTATACTTTAGAATGCTCTAAAAGGAAGAAGGGTGAGGAGCATGTGAACTACATAGTTACGAAGGACAAAGGAGAAAGCAAGGACGATGACTCAGTGGACGAAGCCATCAACAGTATCAGCTACTTGGGTGCAATAAGCCTTGTGAAGGAGCTCCCATATAAAAGCAAACTCGACGGATTGAGCAGTTGGTACGTAGTAAAGGTACCAAGGGAAGGGAAGGCTTGCTCTAGTCTTCAAGGGTTAGCTAATGAGTCTTTAAGAGAATTGCTCATAGAGGAGTGCCCACATATTTATTTGATGAGGGCTCGAATTCTTCTGGTTGGGCTGGTTTGTTATGCCCCTAAGTCCAAACTTTAAGATTGTGCGAGTATTGGTAAGCCTTAGCCAATGCTTGGTATGTAAGTCGGCACAAAGAAGGCGTGTTAATGAGAAAACAAGATGAAGTCTTGCAAGTAGGCGAGCAAAGGCCCGAGAAACTTGTGAGCAGGCGAAGGATGCGAGAAGTATCAGCAAAGATCTTGAGAGTAGGCGAGATTCGATACGCATGGGCACACGTTGGTGCGTATTGGTAGAAATCTTCGACAAGACGCAAGATTCGGATGGGAGGCCTCGCATAGTTGGCGAACTAAGTCATACGATACCCGAGGATGCACGAGAATATACGAAGGCATACAAGATCTTGCGAGAATGCGCGAGGATGCTCAAAGGCATAGGAGCGCAACAATGGACGTAAACACTTGACTTTGGCGAGGTAGGTCGAAGGTATGTAAAATCTGCGAGGTTTTATATTAACTCGGTGTGACTTGTACTTCGTCATGGAACGACATGACTACACCATAAGTGAGCTTGATCATGGAAGACGGACTTATCCATGGATGTACGGAGGTGGTCCTATGTTTGGATAAGCCTTGGTGACTTGGAAAACACATCAGTAGTGACGTGGCAACTGTGGATAATGTGGCACTTGATGACGCGGCAAGATCAACTTGAAGATCATGTGGGATAACATCAAATCTAAAAGTTAAAGACCATGTAAGACTGAACTTATAAAGATTGTGGGAATATTTGTAAAAAAGGAAGACCTTTCCCTAATTTCATGGAATCTTTATCTTATTAGATTTTGATGTAATCTAGCCAATTAGAAGAGTCCTAAGAGGAAAGGGATTTTTTCCTATTGGTCCGGGTGATGTGATCTTAGTTGTTAAGATAGAGTAGAATTCAGAGTTCTTTTTATCTTGAACTTGCTTTTCAAGCAAGAGAGCCTTTAAATAACTCATTAGTGCCAGAGTTCAGATCATTCAATCATTTAGTCATTCTCAAGAGGAGAGATAACTTAAAGAGAGTTGAGAGCTTTTGTGGGAGTTCTCTTGTAAGGGTTTCAGGTAGGGAGTTGATGTAAGTGCTTCGAGAAGGAGGTACTTGGTCTTTTGTTAACATTTGTGAGAGTTATTGAAAGAGTAGTTTCAGCCATATTTTATATCTCATGTTTCATTTTCTACTCTTATTATACACTTGTGTGATATTCGGTATATGAGTAAACACTTAAATACGAGTGTGTGCGTCAAGTGTTCAAGAGCTCAAGGAATTATTCGGCGGTATTCACGTGAGAAGACTAAATCTCGTCTTAGGTGGACTTAAGCGAGATTGTCGTGCAATGGAGGATGCGACTTGTAGTAAATTTTGACAACCTGACAGACCTTTTTAACACCTATCTTCTTCTCCAATTAGTAGTAACCTTCTCCTATAAAGCAAGGGCATCCTCCAGAGCCAAAAACCAAGTATATTATAGCTACAAACTCATTTTCCTCTTTGTGTTTTTAGATCAAAGATAGGTTAAGTTAGTTTTTTAAGTTATTTTTTTATTTCAATCTTTGTAAATCACATTTTTCGATTATGTTTCAAGATTTTAGTAGCTGATACACATTATCTAAGAATGATCCTCGATTAATTATAAACTCTTGATCTTGTATATTATTGTTATATTTGTTAATTAATCAAATTTATGTGTGTTTTATGCTTAATCTTATGTTCTTTGATTAATATGAGTGCTTAAATCTGAATTTCAGTTAAAGCTAGATTGTTAAATGTGTTAATTAATGATTAAAGTATGATTAGTGAGCTAATATTTATTTATTGAATGCTTAATACTCATCTTAAACTGATTAACTCTAGTTAATTATGAAGGTCTTAGCCTTAAAATAAGGAATTTTAGGACTAGACTTATTGAACTTTAAGCCTATTACTTAAGTCTGATGTATAACCAAGCTTTAAAATAGGACCAATAGAGATAAAATAGTAACTTATCTACAACGTTGTCTTAATTTAGTGAAGATACCCTAGATTAGGCATCACTGATCCTTAAATCAATTAAATCATCAACCACATAAGTCTTAACTAGATAATTTAGAAAAAGCAAACTTGAACTCCTGTACAATTGGAAGCTTTCTATATTTTTTAATTTTAATTTTGTAATTTTATTTAATTTCTTAATTTGTAATTTGGTATTCTTTAGATAATTGTAATCTAATTGACCTAGTATTTATATCATATACACTTCTTCGTTAGATAGACATTCGGAGTCTTAAATATACTTCATTATATTACTTGTTGTGATTAGTGCACTTGCCAAAAGGTTATTCTTAAACTAATCGTAATTTTGTGCATCAAAAGATAGATTATTTTAAGCTTATTTTGAAGTAGATCAACCAAAAACATGAATTCAATATGGAAATTTTAAAGTTTAAAGGCTAAAATTAAAGTTATTGGAAGAACAAGGGATATGGCAGCTTCAAGACCTTGGTTAGATTGTTTCAATTTTGTTTGAAAGTTTTACTTAGTGGTTAATTGATCTAAAGGCTTAAGTTTGATCATGCATCGTATATATTTTTATAAAATTGCATAAATTTTCATTATATAGGCTTATTCATGATATTGAAGTGTTTGATTGGTTTTGGTAATTCATATAGTGTCTAATTATGATTTAAAAGTTATTTGAAGTCTTATTCAATGTTAGGTTAATGTTTGGAAAGGTTTTTAATTGAATTGAGCATTGTTTTTATATTGCTATGCATTAATAACAGTTGAACAGGCCCTAAATGACACCTGTCAAGGGGACCGTTCAACTCTTGCTCCCCACTGAGCTCGATGGTAGTTGAGCAAGGTGTCGTTGAACTTCTAAAACCCAACATTAAGCTCCTAGGATCCACCGTTGAGCTCCCAAACTCTAACGACTAGTTTTAAGTTTCATGTTTTTAACTTATTTTTGTCTTTTAAACGACTAGCTTTTCTATCCAATGTCTCTAAACCCTTCTAACTTTATATACCATTGATAAATATTTCTAACACTTCTCTATGCTCTCTAAACAAGTTTACAAGATCAAATCTCTAAAAAACTTAAAGCTACCCAAGTTTTCACTACTCTTGGTTCAATCCTTTCCCTTTTATTTTAATCTATTTTTTAGGCTGTGAAATTATTTTTTTCTATTAGGTTAAGTGCTCTAAAGTTTATTTGATCCTCGTTTCATATTTTTAGTAGCTTATTTCAATTTTTTTGAGCTTAAATTTTCAAACATATTAAAACTATCTCTATTTATATTGTTCTTACTTTAATCATATGTTTAGCCATCTAAATCAATTTATGGGTATTTGATTTTATTATTTTGTAGTTTTATTAAGTTTTTAAGTGTTTCATAGATCAATTTCTTGCATCGTTAATTAGTTATATTGGTAGATTCAAGCTCATCAAGTCTTAAACATTAAGTTTATCCAATTTTACATGTTCTAGCATTCTTTCTTATATTTGGATACTTTAATATGAATTTATTGCTTCCAAGTTACTGTTTTTTGTTTGATTAAGTCCTCAAGGGTTTTCATTGATCTCATAATAGAATTTTTATAGGCTTATTTGTTTGTTTGGAAGCTATTATATTTGCATATATCAAAGTTGTCTTGATTTAGGTCTTTGCATCTTTAATTTTATCATTCATCATATTTACTTATTTTTTTCAGTGCATCAATTTTTCCATATTGAGTTTACTTGTACTTTCAAGTGCATTATATTTTCATCATATCATTCATTGGAAGTTAGAGTCCTTAGTTTAATTAAGCTTTAAGTGAAACACCTCTTAAAGTGTATTTAGTTACTTGTAAAGGAGTTATTGGATTATTTGGTTGGTTGATATTGTAAAGGCTTCTCTTTGCCATAAAAATATTTGTCAAAAAGTTACTCTTCACCTTTAACAAGAATATTGTATGTTGTAAGAGTTACTCTTCACCCTAGAAGAACATTGTAATTGTTTTTGTTTTTTTAGTAGAATTTCTAACAAGTAATTAGATAGAGCATGTAGTCTATATTTAGGGTAGGCTAACCTCTATAAATTTGATGTCTTTCTCTACACTTATCTCCTCCTTATTACTTGTTGTATAGTTTGGCTATTGGATTGATTGTTATCAAATTGGATTTTCATTTCTATATCATATTATATTGAATATTGATTTAGTAATTGTATTTAGTTTGAATTGGTTTAGGAGACTAGCTTAATTAGTTTTAAAAGTTTTAATTACGCAATTTACCTCCCTTCTTGAGTGTTTTTGGGGCTTACAAATCTTAACTCATCTTTGCCTAAAGTGATTGTTTCCTTATCGCATGAATTTGAAGAATTTCTTTTTAGGAGATTCCACATAGATTATTATTGATAAAAGGTAATGAACATTAGATGGAATTCATTCTAGGAGCATCAATACTGATTTGACTAACTTATAAGAAGAATATTGAGGAGACCAAGAGATTCAGTGACAAGTTGATGATTGATGTAAAAGGGATTTTGGAGGGAAATTCTTAGCCCTTATTCTATTCATGTTATTATGGTGTCTAGAAAAGATTGAACATGGCATATGCGTGTAGACTGTAGAGCCATCATCAAAGTGACTGTAAAGTATAAACATCCTATCCTTAGGATATATAATATGCTTGATGAGTTACATAGTGCAAGTTTATTTTCTAAGATTCATTTAAAGAATAGTTATTATCAAATTCAAATAAAAGAAGATGATGAATGGAAAACTACAATAAAAATAAACATTATTTGTATAAACGATTAGTGATGCCTTTTCAGTTAACCAATACACTTAGTTCATTCATGAGGTTAATGAATCATGCTTTACGTTTTTTCATTATAAAATTCATTGTATTTTATTTTTATGACATGATAATATATAGTCACAATATAAATGATCATGTAGAACATTTGTGTGTAGTGTTTAGTAAGTTAAGAGTGAATCAATTATATGCTAACCTTAGGAAGTGTGTGTTTTGCATAGATTTGGTTGTGTTTCTTGGATTTGTTATGAGTTTATCAGGAATAAATTTAGATGAAAAAAAAGTTAAGTTGATTAGAAAGTGGCCTACTCTTAAGAACGTGAATGAGGTCAACAGCTTTCATGTATTGGCAAGTTTTTATTAAAGGTTTGTTAAGGATTTTATTTCTATTACCACTCCATTACATGAACTTGTTTAGAAGAAAGTTGTGTTTAATTGGTATAATGCATATGATAATGCTTTTAACTCGTTGAAAGAAAAATTAATTCAATGCACCTTTTTTATATTTGCCCAATTTTGTATAATAAAGCTTTTAACTTGTTACAAGATAAATTTTCCCACTTTTGATAAATTTTTTAAAGTTAAATATGATGCATTTAGGATTAGTATAGGAGCTATGTTTATGAAAGATTCTAAATCATTATCATATTAAGACAAAATTATAAATCAATTGTATATTTTAGTGAGAAACTTAGTGGGGTAGCATTAAATTATCCTACTTATGCGAAGGAGTTATATGCATTAGTTAGAACTCTACAAACTTGGCAGTATTATTTATAGCTGGTGGACTTCATTATTTATTAAGTTCATGAGAGTCCAAAGTTTTGGAAATCATAAGATAAACTTAATAAGAAGCATCCTAATTTGTTATGGTTCAGAGAGACATTTCCTTGTGTGATTATATATAAAAATATGAAGGAAAATATAGTTGTTGGTGCTTTTTCTAGGAGGTATGCATTACTTGCTTCTTTGTAAAATAAATTATTCACTTTGAGTTCATTTAGGAATTGTATGATAATGACTCAAATTTTAATCAAGTATGGAATGCATGTTTAAAGTTCACATATAGAGAGTATTATAGGCATTAAATATATTTGTTTTAAAAGATAAATTATGTGTGCCTATATGTTCATTACGAGAGCTAGTAGTTAGGGAAACTCATGAAGGTGGATTAATAAGACATTTTAATGTGTAAAAGATGTTAGGAATATTATATGAACATTTTTATTAGCCTCATATGAAACGTGATATGCAATCTATTTGTGATAAGTGTATAAGATACAGGCAAGTAAAATCAAAAGTGATGTCATATGACCTATATACACTTTTACTTATACCTAATCAATCTTAGACTGATATTTGTATGGATTTTGTGTTAGGTTTACCTAAATCTCAAAGAGTTAAGAATAGTAACTTTTTTAATATAGATTTAGTATGATGGCATATTTCACTGCTTATTAGAGGGGGGGGGGAAACAATGTAAGTTATACAATTGATTTGTTCTTTAAGGAGATTGTCCGTTTAGTTTACATGGTTTGTCTAAAAACAATAGTTACTAAGAGGGATGTTAAGTTTTTAACTCATTCTTGGAGTAATTTGTGGAGTAAGATAGGAACAAAATTACTATTTTCTACTATTGCACATCCTCAAATGGATGAATACTGGAATTAATCAATAAAACACTTTCTATTATGTGTCATTATTTAAAAGAACTTGAAACAATGGTTGAAATTTTTGCCACACATAGAATTTGCATATAATTGGATTGCTCATTCTACTATTAGGTGTTCTCCATTTGAAGTTGTATATAGATTTAATAAATTAATTCTTTTAGATATTTTAACCTTTCCAATAAATGAATGAACTAATTTGGTTGGAAAGAAAAAAGCAGATTTTGTTAAGGAATTGCATATTAAAGGTTAGATTAACTATAAAGTGAAAGAATGAAAAATATGTAAGGAAAGACAATAAGGGATACGTAAAGGTTACTTTTGACAATGGTGATTAGGTTTGGATTTATATATAAATGAAAAGGTTGCCTCTATACCGAAAATCTAAACTACAATATCATAGAGATGGACCATTTCAAGTATTAAAGCAGATTAACGGCAATGCCTATGAACTAGATTTTTCAAGTGAATATGGTAATGTAAGTACTATTTTTAATGTTGCTAATTTATTATTTATGATGCAGGGGATTCAAGGACGAATCCTTTTGAAGAAAAGGACAATGATGGGATCAAATTGTTTGAAAGCTTATATCTAATCATCTTTCCAAGCCACGGAGAGATAATGGAAACCCAATAATGAGAATTATGACCAAGCATATGCATGAAGCCCTTCAAGGATTAATTATCAAGTTACAAGAGAAGGAAGTCGTTGTTGAAGATTAATGGGTTTCACCTAGACTAATCACTTATCTACATATTATGGATGAGGAGCAAGCCTTTTAAAGTCAATATAACCTAACAGAAGCTGAGTTTGAGTGTTTAGGAGTAAGGAATGTCCTATTAAGCAAGCGATAGTAAAAGCATATATCCTCAAAATGATGTCATTACTATTTTTTAAGAAATTCCATTTTACCTTATGAAGTTACATAATAAACAAAAGGCAACAAAATACAACAACACTATTATGCTTTCTAAGAAATGTTATTATGGCTATGAATGAAGATACAAGATTAATGATAGGGTTGAATTATATTAATTTTTCCTATCAATGTGAAATCATCCCTATTTTAAGATTAAAATACTTATTGTGTATTTATATTAAATTTACATATAGATTTAATGATAGAACACAAATACAAGTTGAAAGGAATAAGTTTAGAAAGGATTTAAAGCAAACTAAAAAGAAGGAGCTGCTGTAGAGGAGTTAAATAGCGATTACTGGGCTTCTGAACCGTGTTGTTTAACTCAAGGTAGGTGTCGTTTAAGTCCGCTTCTCTAAAGACTTAAATGATAAGTGAACCAAAGGCCATTTAACCCTAAATGGCGCCATTTAATGTGTTGGAAACGGAAAAAATAAATAAATAAAAAGAGGGCAAACTCAACTTTTTCCTTTCCAAACACATAAAAACCCTACATGAGACATATAAATAAGGGAAGAGATGCTAAATTCCAGCAAAGAAGACCCCCTTAGGCTATTTTTCTATTTTCTTCTTGCTTTTCTTTATTTTTTTATGGTTTTTGTGTTTTTGTTTGGATTGTATTTAGGGACTAGGCTAAATAACTTATTTAGGGCTTTAAATATTCTATTTTTAGTCTGCTTTTGCTTACTCTTTACTGTTATTGTGTTTTTTTAGTTGTTAGTTCATTTTTTATGAGTTTTATGCTTGAATATTGTAAGAATCCTTGTTATTTTGTTAATAGATGGCTTTATTTCATTTTCCATCATTGTTTTCCTTAATTTCTTTATGATTTCTACCTATTTATATTATGTATTATTAATTTCAGTTTATTTTAGTATTAATTTCATTATGTTGGATTAGATTTACTTTGGTAAAAAGATATTGATGGGATAATGGCTTTATAGTTGTGAGAAATGACATAATTGGTATTGTGCATTGTGTTTTATGTTGAGATCGAATCGAAGTTTCGATTTAATGATATAAATGAGGAATTATTTTATAGTTTTAGGTAATCTATTTGTGATTCTTAGTTCAATTGATAGGTATAAGCTTTTGATACATAATCGTCATTAGTAAATACCATAGGTAGCAATAGGCTAAGTGATTTTATAGGTAAATTTAATTAACTTAGCCTAAGATTCTAATTCTCTAAGTTACACAATCTGAGCTTACAAGATTGTGACTTAGGGTAGTTATTCCTTAGTGTCTAATGTTGTCACGTCAATAAATATAAAGAACTTATTCTAATTTTTCATGTGATAAGGACAAATTTTTTATCTTATAGAATTTGTCTAAAATCATAAGAACTTAGTATTCAAGAAATTGTTTGGATTCATAGGCTAGCATCTTAGATAAAGTACAATATATATTTTTTCCATGATTAATTATAAGTCTTAAAGTACAATATAATTATAAAGGATATATCTTCTGCCCAGCTCTCTTTTATTGCTATCTACTTCTTTTTGTTTGAGTTGTTACTTAATGTTTTTCTTTGTTGTCTTTTCTATTTGTTTCTAAATTAGAGAAATTCAAGGGGTTTGTTTTTATTCTACGTTCATGTTTATTTGTTTTAATTTCGTTAGTTGCCTTCTATATTTGTTTTTAAGTTTGCAAAAATTCAAAGGGTTTCTTTTTATTTTTCTTTAGTGCAACATTGTAAATAGCTTAAACTCTTCCTATCTCCCTTTAAATTCGACCCTAACTCACCCTATCACATAGTAAGGTTTAGTTAAGTTTATTATCTGGTAGTTTGCGAAAAGTTATCAAATTTTTAACGTCGTTCCTGGGGAACTAAACCTTGTGTTTTAGTTATTTCGAGTATTGTTTTTATTTTTTTTAGTTGCTATATATCACCTTGTCTTCTACTTGTTTTATTTACACAAAATTTTCAAATTTGAATAATTATGGTGACAATAACTCATTATTAGGGTGCTTTTAATTTTGATTTTTTCTACTATCATTATTCTGAGAGTGACTTTTAATTTATTCTGAAAATGAATTTCAATTTCTTGCTACTTCCAGGTTGGAGCAACAAATGGCAAATCTCACATCTTTAATGGAGTAAGCAAGGATGATCAAGACAAAGTTAAGTTCTTTGATGTTTGCTCATTTTTTAGTTAGCCTTCCTGTACAGGTTCTATATTGCAAGACGAGCAGTATGGATTCGATTCTCCACTTGACTATTACTAAGATCAGCCACATTTCCACCATATGCCTCCACCTTCACCATCACTACCATAATCTAATGAGATGTCTTTGGAGGAGATCGTACAAATCTTGGTGACAAACACTCTTCAATTCCAGTAGGAAACGAGGAGTCACTTAAAAGACTTAAAGTATCAAACAAGTCAATTAGCAAAGGTGATAGGGAGCCTAAAAGCCCAAGTCTCTTCAAGAATGCTTAGCCAACTAGACAAAGAATTAAAGGAGGAGGTGTGCACCATTTCATTAAGGAGTGGGGAATAATAGGAGAATCTAGAAGTAAGAGAGGAAGAGTAAGAGAAGCTAAAAGAGAAAGAGGCACCAGCTTCAGATATGATGGAGGATGAAACAACTTCTATAGAATGTGATACATTTCTTATTATTACTAACTGAGTTTTGTTTCCTTTTCTTAGTAGTTTGTGGATGAAAGAAGAAGAACAAGAAAAGAAGAAGAAAGATGAAGAGTCGTATGGTGCTAACTTGATAAAGGAGTTGTGGCTGAGCAAGCTGAAGTTAAGAGGTGACAAGTAGGATAAAGAGTCTATAAGATATTATAGTTCGATGGAGTAGTAGTTTAATTTCACTTCTCCAACACCATGGGACATCCAGCCTTTTCTGAGCTTATTTCGAGGGAAGCTGCTCCAGGCTCATCCATGAGTTTAAGCTACTTCTTGTTAAGCTCAAACTTCCTTTGATACTAAATAGTGTACATAACATGGGTCAAGCTTAAGACCTAAAACAAGTACTTATTGGGAAGTAAACTAACCTTTTCTTTAAATTTTTGTGTATTTTATTTTTGTTATTTAGTTATTTAGTTACTTTTTATTTAAGTGCTATTCCTTTCTTTTGTGTTTTCTTTTGTTTTGTAGACGCCAAAAGTGAGAGCAACGATTATCTCTCCATCAGGGACTTCATGTATCACCTCATTCAAGGGAGTATTCTTGATCTTTTCCTCTTTAAGCTTTCATTGTTTTGGAACATTGAGGACAATGTCCAATCGAAATGTGGGGGTGGGGGCAAGTTTAAAATTTTTATACACTTGAGTTTTATTATAAGTTTGATGGTGATGATTTGAATGTGTTAGCGTAAAATGATCTTAATCTTGAGTTGATAGTTAATTATGATATTTTAATGCAATTGATACTTTTGATTTAGTGAACAATGATTGATTTTTGAATGATTTCTAACCTTTTTTTTCTTTTGAGTGATTAATGTTGTCTAGTAACCCTTGTGTATGGTATTAAGGGCTTGAGATCATTTTATTTTTTATGTGACTTTAGAATTGGATGTTGTGTTTAAATTGAAAAAAAAAAAGAAAAAATGTTTGTTTTATAAAATAAAGTGACCAAATTTCACTCTGCTATCTTCGAATCTATAAAAAAAATTAAAGTTATGAGTGATGCTAATAGTCATTTAAGAGTATGATCTAATCGAGTAATTAAAGGTGTTCATGATAAAATGTTCACTCTCGGGTTAAATAATTAGATGAAATCTCATACAAACTTAAAAGAGATATCCTAGTTGCATAGCTGGAACCATTCATTACAAAGTGTTTGATTTCATATAAAAAGATTAGGAGTTCTCTTATAAAATGCTTAAAAGTTGAATTTATGCTTGTTTTGTCATTTGGAACATCCTTGACTTTATTCACATAATGAGCTATATGAAATGACTTAAATGCTTAATATTATGCATCAAGTATTACTTTTTATTGACTTTGTGTTAAGTGAATGTAATTAACCAAGTTTTTGTCATGAAAGAATTGAGATTTGTGAACTAGATTAAAGGTTTTAATAGGTTTTTTTTTTATTCAATTAGCTTGAGACTTTGGATCAAGATTGTTTTGAATATAATGCTTAAATTATTGCTTTAGGACAAGCAATGATTCAAGTGTGGGAGTATTTGACAGAGTTGAATTATATTAAGTTTTCATGTGCATTTCAATGTGAATTCATCCCTATTTTGAGGTTTGAATACTTATTTTGTGTTTATATTGAATTTACATGTAGATTTAATGATTGAATACACATACAAGTTGAAATAATGAGTTTGGAGAGGATTTGGAGCAAATTTAGACGAAGGAGTTGTTGTAGAGGAGTTAAAAGACTGTTGTTGGGATTATGAATGGTGCTGTTTAAGTCTGCTTCTTTAGAGACTTAAACGGTGG
>JAOXYD010214877.1:0-19760 GCA_028565735.1 Pinacopodium congolense
TTTTGGGTTATTGGGTTCAAATCATCTAATTAAAGTACAGTACAAAATCTAAAACCTTACTTCTTACTACTAAAAAAATGGAAGCTTCATACTAGTAATTGCATTACATTTCAACATAAAGTTCAATGATCCAATGTTCTTGCTAGGCTAAATGTCAATATTCAAATTATAGGCATATAACAAGATCCCACAACCATTATGGCTACCTTACATCATCTGATTATTTACCGTTTGCAAAACCATGCCCTGGATCTATATTTTCCTAATTTTACAATTGATCCACTGTACATGGTCATAAACAAATTTCACGATGAGATGACTATTTTTTATATTCCAAGACAGATATCGATAGAGGAATTAGCAGAAATCATGCCTTTTGAACGGGTGACCAATTATGAAGAAAAATTCCATACTTCTCGTCTTCACTCTATCCATACATCAACTTCTCTAGTCCTTAGCAATCTTAAAGATGACACTGTAAAATCAGTTTTTTTAAAAATCAAGACAGAATTATTTTGATCCTTTCAAATCTGTTGGCTAGATTTTAATGATCGCTCTAACATTAGTAGAAATCATACCTCTTGAATGGGTAATCAATTATGAAAAATATTTTAATACTTCTCATTGTCACTCCATCCAAATAATAACTTCTTTAGGCCTCGCAATATTAAATATGGCACTATAAAATCAGTTTTAAAAATTCCGGATAAACAAATTTGATCCTTCCTAATCTTCTGGTCCAATGCCAATGATTACTTAGGTATTTTCTCTTAAAGAAAGTAGGAGTAATCCTCCAATAGGTTTTATCTGCCCGGATAAAAGTAATTCTTATATTAGCCATATGCATGGCCATTTCTTATGGGATACTGATTCGTCCAAGTGTGATCTCGACTATAGATGTTGGCAAGATGATGATTTTAAAAGTGATTAAGAAGGCAGCTATCTAAAACAAGCATCAAGCAAAAATAGACATTAATGCAAGCATTGTAAAGAATTTTAGAAATATGATGATGATAATCATAACTCAAAACCTCGGGTTAGGATTCGCAATCTGAGACTAAGGCTAACAAGTTTTTATGATCTTTTGAGAGAAGCTAGATATGATCATTTAATTTTGGCATCCTGTCCTGAAATCATTCCAATTATTCCTTCAATAATTTTTGGAGTTATTTCCTTGTCTAGTGATGCAACCAATTAAATATTACGAAGAGGAATTTCTTCCTCTTAAATGAAGAACAAATTAAACAATTAGGGTACGGGAGCAACCATTCCCTGTGCTTACATGGCTATCCTCAAAATGCCTTTATATGCTTATTTCTTTAACTAAATAAGTTCTAAACTGGCAAACTGAAAATAAAGTTGCTCAAAATCGAGTGCTTTATTGCATTAATTCCAAAATGGATATTTTGTTATAATAGACCCGAAAACAACACACTAGGTTGATACAATATCTTTCCAGATTCAACAATTGCATTAGAAGTTACTTCATCATGCCCATAACCTTGATTTTGAAGTTAGAAGATATGTCTACGAATTTTGGATTCCCCTATTAGAAATTAAGTAATCTATTTTTCGATAACACTCTTCTAAATTTCTCTAATTCTTTTGAAATTTTAAGTTATCAATAATCATTCCTTTGTCATATAGAGATATCAGTATGTTCTAAACTTGCCTTTGTAATAAAATCCTTTACATTAGAAAGTATTTGACTAGAAGATCTTACAGAGTTTAAGGATACACTGTAGAATAAAAAGCCTTAAAAAAGGTGTCAGATTTGAAAGGGATAACCATGTATTGAACATAAGTTGAGGAACCCCATTTTGTTTATGACAACTATTTGTCAATACAATGAATTAATAATAAACTTACTTGCAAGCATTCATAGAAAGGAAAATATGGGGGCAAGTTTTCCAATTCAAGTTAACATTATATATCAATTGATGGTCATGAAGTAGTAGGCATCACCTTAAGTAGTGTAAGAAATTTTGATCATGAATTTCACGCTTAATTGCTATATCAGTCAACAAATGGAGCTTCCCATGTGGATGTGTCAGGTAGGAATCACACGACATTCCCTTTTCTCTTCATCTTTATCCTCATGAGTGTCTTGTGGATTTTACTTAAATTGAATTATAATCAAATCCTAAGGGAGGCTAGGTGGTGGTAGTTAGGTTTTGAATATCAATATAAACCAACAAAAATCGGTCAGTTTGTACTAAACTGACCTAAAGTTAGTACAAGCATTTGACTAGACTGTATTGGTTCGATGTTTTAGTATGTACTGGCGATTTTGGCCCGTTTTGGCCGACATAGGCTAGTATCCTAATATACCAACCCAAAATTGAGGTTAATTGATAATTTTCAAATTTTTAGGAACTAAATTGCAAATAGGTGAAAATTGATGAAACATTGGTTGGTCAATTGATACATGTTATTGGTCAACCAATGCATTGATTAAAAGCCTACCAAAATCTTTCTCCTTTTTTTTTTCTCCTTCTCTCTTCTTCTCTCCTTCTATCTTCTTCGTCTTCAACCTCCAAATCTCACTTTTTTTTGCATAAAGATTATACATTTGAGTTTAATCTTTCGCTTTTAACTTTTATTTAACTCCAAGAAATTAAAAATACCTCCTAAAAACACTAAACGTTCACAAAACATACATTTATACAAATTTGACTTCTATCTCTTTTTGTTTTTTGCGATTTTTAAGATTTCGGGCCAGATTTTGATAGGTGATAGGAAGTTTTAGCATCCCTTCTACATCTACATTCATTTGTATCAATAAATTTAAAGAATCTAAGTTGCAATTAGTAAATTTCTTGACTTTAGGATTTGATATTTTTTAATTTCATTAAATTTTCATGCAATTAGTTTTGAATTAATGTTTGATTCATCAATTTTAAGCATTGTAGAAGTTGAATTTCATATAAATACATATAGATTGAATCAAATTCAAATTTAAACAGAAATAAGGTTTCAGAATTGTGAATTTTTAATTTTTAGTAAAATTATGCATAGTTTTTCAAAATTAAATGTATATTCATGAAATTAGATGTATGATTGATCTAGTAAAATTATTAGTTGTGTGTGATTTGATAAAATTAAAATTTCCTTGATTCAAGCATATAGAAATTGAGGATTTTTCAATTTTTGGTAAAATTTTATTGTGTTTTTCAAAATTGAATATATATTCATAAAATTTTATGTATGATTGAGCTAGTAAAATTATCAATTACATCTTATTTGGATGAATTTAAAAATTTTCCAACTTAGGCATATAGAAATTAAGGATTTTTCAATTTTTGATATAATTATGTAATATTTTTCAAAATTAAATGTATATTCATGATATTATATATATGATTGAGCTAGTAGAATTATCAGTTGTATCTGATTTTGACGAATTTAAAATTTTCCTAATTTAGGCATATAGAATTTGAGTATTTCTAATTTTTAATAAAATTACATTATGTTTTTCAAAATTAAATGTTTATTCATAAAATTAGATGTGTGATCGAACTAGTAGAATCATTAATTAAATATTTGCAATGAGTTGTGATTGTTTTCTAGGTAAAATTAGTTTGTTTTGCTTAATACCTTTATTAATTTTATTAATTTTTATAGGTAAATGAAAGGATGTTCAACTTCAAATACTTCTAGTAGTACTTTACTTCTTTATGGAAGATATAATGATTTAGTATGGGCTTATAGTAGACTTATTCCTAACTTGACTATTCAAATCATATACTTGTATTATGACAAGAATTTGAGAGGAAGAGGAATCATTATATTGAAGAGACATTTGACTGGAACTAAAGATGATGTTGAGGCTTGTAAGAAGATTGCTCATGATGTAAAGTGACATATGAATACTTTGATTGGAGAGTATCAATCAAAGAAAGAATGAAGAGTAAGATTGGGTTTTAATATTGGCAGTAAGAGTTCATTTTACAATGGTGGACCTGATGATCCAATTGATATTAGTGGACCTTTTTCTCCCTTTTGTCCAGTAATAAGGAAGTGGTTTAGGTGGTAGTGAGGTCCGACCAAA
This sequence comes from Pinacopodium congolense, assembly GCA_028565735.1. Lineage (NCBI taxonomy): Eukaryota > Viridiplantae > Streptophyta > Magnoliopsida > Malpighiales > Erythroxylaceae > Pinacopodium > Pinacopodium congolense. Next base: position 4,052 of record JAOXYD010214877.1, read on the forward strand.
AAGGAAAAAGTCATTTTCATTTTTTTTTCTTCAAGGACAACTCTTTGAATTTAACCTTCTATTCGCAGTGCCATGCAAATAAGGAAAGTAGGCCACAATATATATATATATATATATATATATGGCGATGGCTAGATAATGGTATAATACAGTTGTGTCATTTTACACTACTCAGTCTCACTATTGTTAGCCTGTAATGGATGCTATTACCTCATATGGTCTAGGATATAAAGCTCTTTCAATTGATGGCTATAGAAGTAAACTTCTAGCTAATTCTATTAATGAAATGAAAAATTATTTGGAAGAAAAAAAGGATGACATAAGCTACTTATAGGTATTCAATCATATGTGACGATTAGATAAATACGGGATAGGAACCCATTATCAATTTTTTGTTTTATTCTATTAAATGGACCATATTTTTAAAATCAATTGATGTATCTAAGACGATTAAGAATACTGATAATCTGTTTCAAAATTTTGATGAAGTTGTTAATGAAGTTAATTTAAAAATATTGTTTAGTTTATCAAAGATAATGATACAACTTATAATCCATTGGGAGAAGGTTATAGAGTACGTATATATATATATATATTTGCACTCCATGTGTTGTTCATTATATTGATTTGATGTTAAAAATTATTTGGAGATAGTAGATATTTTCTTGTGATAAAGAAAATCATGCAAAAGGCAAAGAATGTGACTAAGTATATATATATAATTATACATGGGTATTGAATTTGACGAGGAGGGATTTTATTAACAATAGGAATTTATGTCGCCCTATAATTACAAATTTGCAATCAATTTCTTATCATTTCATAGTTTTGTGATGATAGTGAAAATGTTGAGACATATGTTTACGAGTGATAAACGACTTGTTTACGAGTTGAATTGTGGTTTTAGCAATTAACTTAATTAAGTGGTTTTAGTAATTATGGCTTTGGTATATTAGGAATTGAATTAGGTGACATATATGCTAATTGTTGATGTGCTTATGCAACATGAATTGTTTTAATGTGTTTAATATGTTTAAGTGGCCTAAATTATTTCTTGAAGTTGTTTATGTATATCTGAATTTGTTTGAACATCTTTGTAGAATGAATTTCAGTTTATCTATGATTTAAGAATTGATTGAAAAGTTTTTTAAAGTTAGTTAAAATAAAAGTTTTCATAATTAAGACAATTCTTATGTTTTGAATTGATTGAAATGTTTTGATGATTTAAATAACCTTGAATTATACTTTAAAACTTGCTTGAAGTGTTTTTTAATGTTAGGAATTTGTTTGGAACATTTTAGAGTTGGTTTGGAGTATTTTCATGTTTTTCTAGACATAAAATGGAGGGTTGTTCATCCTTAAATGATGGGCTCCAAGGTGCCATTTTACTCTTTGTTTCTAGCTCTATCACCGGTGGTGTGTTCTATGAACAACGACGCCATTGATGATTCCAGAGGGCGCCGTTAATAACTCAGACTCCAACGGCTAGTTTTGAGTTTTCGAACTAAACAACTTTTTAACCTCCCAAACGGTTAGTTTATGTTTCTAATGACTCCAAACCTTTCCTAACACTATATATAACATTCCTAAACAGATTTAACAAGTTTAGATGCCTTGAAAAAAACATTACAAAGATCAATAACTCAAATATTCAATGTTTTCCTCATTTTTTGTACAGTTTCCATTCATTCCATATTTTAGTATTTTAAATTAGTTTTCTGTGCTGAAAAATTTGTGTTTCTAGTTTGTTTAGGTATATATAAAACTCAGAAAGCTTTCAATTGATTTTTTGATTCATTATTTCATTTGTTTTGAGCTTTCAAAGATTAACATATCAAAATTGTCTCTGTTTTGGTTAAACGTTTCTAAACTTATGTGTTCTTATATTTTGAGCTTGCAAAACTATTTTTTATTTATTCAAAATTATCATACACATTTTTATTAAGGTCTCAAGAGTGCATAGGATCTTTTACTTCAATTTTAAGCACTCAAATCGTGTGGTTGAGTTTAAAGATCCCAGACTGTTCAAAACTGTCAAAACTAATGTGTTTTCTCTACAACTTTTTATTGGTTTCGATTTTTAGTTTTAATCAGTTTCTGGAAGTACAGATTTGATGTTTTCAGTTTGCTTAAGGTCTAAGGAGATTGTCAGTATTTTTGTTTCTATTTTTAAGTGATTATATTGTTGGTTTAAGCTTGAGTTTTGCAGGTTACACAAAACTGTCCGGGTTTGATAGTCTTGACTTTAAGCTTAATTTTGTTTATTCGATTGATGTGTAAAAATTATGTTTATTATGGCTATTGATTGTTAACTAATTGATTAAGGTTACAATAGTTTTTTTCATTTATTTTTAGGTGAAATTCGTTGGTACATAAGCTAAAAAATATAGCTGGCATATAGGGTCCATATTTATACAACTTGTGTTGATATTAATTGAATATGATTTTTTGTGAATTTGTCTCTGCTTTTACTGGATAAAATTGTTTTTTATGACCTATTGAAGTGTTAGGAGGCTTTTTATAATTTTGGTTTGCTTCTAGAATTTTTAGAATTGAATTTATTGATTGTGCATTAAAGAAACACCATAAAAGGTGTGTTTAGTGACTTTAATTGGGGGAATTGATTTGTGTTAATTATTGATTATAGTATAGGCTGCTCTTTGCCTTTAAAATAGATTTGATAGGTTTCTCTTCACCTAGGATAAAGAAGATTTAAATTGTGTTAATCCTTGTTTGTGAATTAGATTGGTTTAGGCTTTAATTGTGCATTGAACATTCCATATTGCATTTGTTGCATTTGAACCCTTATCTTATGATGATTTTGATCAAGGGTGTCATAAGTTATATAAGCTTGGTCTAAAGCTCAAGGAAGTTTGGTTTAGGGGCTATCCATATGGGACAAAAATTATATAACTTGATTGTGTTGTACGGGTTACTCTTCACCCATTTAAGTAAGATTGTGATAGGTTCCTCTTAGCATTAGAATCAAGATTGTTGGATATGTTCCTCTTGACCTTGAATCAAGATTATTGTAAAGGTTCCTCTTGGCCTTGAATGAGGATTGTTGTAAAGGTTTCTATTGGCCTTAAATCAAGATTGTTGTAAAGGTTCCTCTTGGCCTTTAACCAAGATTGTTGTTAGTGAATTTCCAACAAGTAGTTGGAGAGAGGACGTAGTCTATCTTTGGGGTAGGTGAACCTCTATAAATCTTGGTGTTCTTCTCTTCCCTTCTCTCTTTATATTTGAGAATTTGTATTTGCTTTATTATTGTTTGATATTGGCATAAAGTTTTTCTTCCATTGTGGGTTAAATTTTGGATTAGAAATTGCATATAATTAAAATTGACCTAAGGTGTTTAAAGTGTTTTATTTCCACAAGAATTTTTAAACACCCAATTCACCGCCCCCTTTAGGTGTCGTAGGGCTAACAATTCTAAATCTAGACCAAGAGCTCAAATTCATCCTAGTAAGAATAAGCATAATTTTAATATGCATCCTTATATATTTAGGCCTTATGTAATAGAAGGTGACATAATTCATTTTTATACTCATTATTTGTGCATATACATAACTCTGGGTATTCATCTCACTATCATCATAGATCTAATTATATCCAAGGATAACATATAGTGATAAAAAAAACTATGAATATATATGTGCACAAGAACTATAGGAATCATTTCCATTCATATAATACGCACTTGATATGTTATCTTTGTTGTAAATTTGGACATAAATAAAAATTTTGTTATGACAAACAAAGATGGTGAAACAACTCTTCCAAAATATAGATTGAAAATGATTTTAGAACTAACCATCAAGGAACCAGATTGATTTCAGTACCTAAGGTACATTAATCATTATTTTCGTGTGAAGAATAAGACAATATTATACTCTTAGTATTCTTTCTAACATGACATTGGCACCTTTGATTTTCATCATGTGAGTTGTTATTTTTATGATTATAGATACATTTAAAGATGTTGCTTTTTATAAAATATTTGTTTATTAAACTTATAGGTTGAGAATCAAAAATTGATACCAATGACCTAAATTAGTATAGGTACCAATATCATGCTGATTCTTTTATCTTATAGGTCAAACATCAAGTGGTATCAAGTGAATATAGAGTAAAGTTTTAATAAGAGTATCCCTCTATTAACTAACAAGTGGTATCTAACAAGTTATGGAAATGGTATCTCCAATAAGTGGCTAATGATATCTCTATTCTAAAATTCATAAAGAACCCTTACATAAGCTAATCAAATAAATAAATTATTAAACCAAGTGAGTGGCAACTATTATAGGTATAAACTTGATTTCATATTGAAATTATTTGAGATTAGTAACTTGACATAGATATTTTTTAGGAAAAAAGCATTGGTTGTTTGTATGTAAGGGGAGTAATTACTTGAAAATTATTAATGATATGTAAACTTTTTATGATATCTAAATCCATTCTATCCTTATGTTGCTCTACACCTTAGTGTCATTACATAGACTCAAGGAGAGTGATAGTTACATAATGCACAGATAAAGGTGGAAAAGAAAGATGATATTAAAAATTTACATAATCTGTTAATCAAAGAGAATATATTTTGTATGATTAGGAGAAAATAAAAAAAACATGTAAAATTATGTGCGAATATGTATTTTGGACGATTTTTCAAAAAGAAATTGGTGATCTTAGATGCTTTGAATAGCAGAGGCATTTAGAGGTAGCTTGATTTTTGTGTTATTAATGATATTTGAATTTAAATATTATAATTTGAATTATAACTGTGATATATATATCTCCTTTAATATTCATTGCTTCTTTTAGAGATTATAGGTTTGCAAAGCTATATCTTTTAATGATGACCAAAAGGAAGAGAAGATATGTTATATTAGTTACTCTTATATAAGGGTAATGATTATATGGTGCATAAATTTACGGGGAGTCTTGATTTTGATGACCTTAGTATGATTTGGATGTCATGTATGTGATGGTTTATATATTGCGAATTATGTTGTTTTGATGGTATATAAACTTAAGGGGAGTATCTGAATTAAAGAGTACTTATTTTTTAGTTTACAAATAGTTTTTGGATTATTCCAAAAAGGGAGAGAAGATGAGTGATATTAAATTAAGGAGGCGTAATATGACTTGTATTATATATGTTTTGCATCTTATGTTTCTTTACAATTTCATGCTTTGTTATTATTAAAAAGGAGGATATTTTTGAACTAAGGAAGGTTCTAATCTATATTTTAATGTTAACAAAACACTTTTATTACTAATGATTTATTTGTGTTGAAATCTATTTGAAAAGATAGGAAAATTAATATGCAAAGTATAAGTTGGAGTCATGGAATCAAAAGGATTTGCATGTTAACATATATATCATATGAATGATGAAGATGAAGAGCAAATGAAGTATGAGATTAAAATTAGGTTTACTAAGGTTGGGTAGGTTTATTTTTGTAATTTTTATAAATCTTATCCTAATCTTATAAATGTGTTTAAAGGCTCAAATCATGCATATGCATTTATATATAGGTATTTTATATATAGGTCATAATTAAGAGGAAATGTTTTAGGAATTTATAAAGAAATCATCTTAATGTATTTACATATTTTTGGGGAAGTACTTGAAGTGTTTTTAAGTCAAGTTTTATTGAAAATAAATGTTTTGATGTGTTTTAAGAAAATTTGGAAAACTTGAAAAAGTTTTGATAATGTGGAAAATTCGTTTCTAGAGGCATTGATCAACCAATGTCAGCTTAGTAGTCAACTAGTTTGTGATAGTGTTAGGGAGTAGTTAATTATGCACAATGTTTTCAGTTTTTAGTGAGTTTTTGCTTATTCATTGACCAATGTAATAGGTTAGTCGACTAATAGGTACAAAATTTGCATACAATGACTTGTTTCTAAGGGGGAAATGTGTATGAAATGGTATTTAATATTTTCTAACAATAAAAAGTGGTTAGTTCAAGGATTTTTCATATAAATAGGTGTTTTTAAAGTGTGCTTAAACTTCCTAATTGAATTTAAAAGCATTCAAGTAATGCATAAAAAGTATTTCTTTCAATACTAAGGACATGAAAAGAAAGCAAGCATTCGGACATGAATAAAAACCAAGTGAAACAAATGAAAATGAAAACTAAAGAAATGAAATAACAAGCTAACAGGGAGGGGGTTTGAACAGTAAATTAATTAAAACTAAATGCAAAAGGCTAAACTAGGACGTTACTTTATCTCCTAGATAGCAAGGACCATTCTATAAAACCAGAGTCGTCCATTCCTCAAGCCAAGGGAAGCTTGGAACCATCATCCACCAAGCTCCATCTAAGGAAATTTGACAGCCACCATTCAAGGAACCAATGAAGACGTTGCTCTCTCCCCCTCCAATGCATTCGACCCTCTTTCTTTTTATACTTTTAGGGTTACATGCTTCTTTCCCATCAAAATGTTATAGCTTTCCATTTGAAAAATGATGCTAAATGCCTCTCCAAGTGATGCTGTTTTAAAGCAAGCAAGACCCTCCTCCAAGTTTGTTTGTACTGTCTTTTTGGAGCATGAGAAACTGCCCAACCTGCTGCCATTTTTCTCCTTTTTTAAGATCATCCGAATGTCATCTTGAGATGTTATTTTGGACAACTTTATATCTTTTTATGTTGTGCATTTTGGACAGCTCTTTTCTAGCTGAATTTTAGACATCTTTTAAATATGAATTTGTTGTTGAATCCTTGGCCAATTAAAACTCAAAACAATGCTTGCTTCATGCCATTTTAAATTTTCTTAGCTACATTTTTGCAGCTGAATGTTAAGGCCTCCTAAACACCATCATTCTTAACCAAGGAACCATTAAAGATGCTTTTTTTTATTGGATGAAGGCTGTCCAAAATTGCTCCATTTACTTTTAAACTTCATACTTTCATCTTGTATTTGTATTCCATCATTAAATCCACATGTAAACTTAGTTGGAACACAAAATGAGTTATTAAACACAAAAATGGGAATGAATTCAAATAAACTAACATATAAAAGTATAATAAAATTCATTCCTATCAGACGACACAAGCACTGCAGCGTTATGCACCACTCGTGCTTTTAATGCACATGCCTGTGGTGCACAAAGGCTAAACGTGCATAGATGCATGGGACCCTTGACACCTACGATGTGTCGCAGGTTTCCTGTACAATCTAGAGCCACGTGATAGCTATGTTGGCGTGTGCATTCTCCTTCCATCGTCTTAGCAAGAAATTTTTGGTGGCTTTTTTTGTCTAAATCTCTTTAGAGAAATTGTAGAAAATGCTTTTTTTTTATTTCTTACAAAATTCATGCACAACCTAAATCCAAGAAAATATGTTTAATTTATTTAAGTAAAATAATTTAATTTCTTCAATTTTATTATGAAGAAACTAAGAAATCTCAGTCAAACTCATACAATTATGAAACTAGCTCTGATATCATGTGTAAGAAAACTTTATAAGCTACCTAGGATCATCTATGAACTTAATACGGAAATTTACCTATTTTGCTATCCATTTTGATGAACAAGTTGCTAGAATCTTTGAACAAGATCCTAAATTGCTTGATAAAACTCCTCAATCTTTTGAATATGCAGTTGATAACTTTTGAATAACCTTTATAAAAGTTAGTTCTGATTAAGTGCACAAGATTTTTGTGCACCTTCGTTGATGCTTGAATCTCTTAATGGGTTAAAGAAAATTGTGTATACAAAAATCTTACTCAAGTAAATATATGAGATCTAACGGTATTTATAGGTAATGTTATTTGAGTCGCCCCATTACGGACCTAATAAATGCCTCACCCACAATGAATGAGATATGTTTTCCTTATTGAACTTCAACCCATTTAATTAGATTAATAATTGAGCCTTTGTTATTATCTTTAATTCTGATCAAATTTTAATCATTTTATCCTTAAACTTTAAACATTAGTAATTAATAAATGTCCAACCTTAAAAAATTTACTAATAGAATTGACCAAGTTTTTTCTCAAACTAGGACCCTATAGAGACAGCTTGCATATGATGCACTATGAATAAAGGTGAGGAATGAGAAACTAGGAATTTTTAGAATTTGATACAAATTTAATCCCTATTTTTGCATGAATGTTAAAGGTAAAGTGAACTTTTTCTACTTATTTGTTTTTACTTTTCTTTTATCTATATTTTTTGTTTTTTCTTATAGAAGTTAATTCTACATGTTCTCACTTTAAAGTTTGAATTAAATTACATTCATATATATTCATACTAAATTACAATGGAATATTGTATTTTAAGGGGCCGTTTGATTCCATTAATTTTTTTATAGAGGAAGATAATGAATTTTATTGTATTTTGTTTTATTTTTCTATTTATAAAATTGGAAAAATAAAAATAAAAATAGAGAATTTTTTGTTGTGTTTTGAAATAGATTTTATAAAAAGATTTTTTTAAATTGAATAATTGACATAATCTATTAACTAATAATATATGTTTAAGGCATAGATGAATGTTTTGATTTAATAATTTGAATTTATTTTATATTTAGTTATCATCACTAAATTAATTTTTATCATAAATTTCAACTAAACATGTTTTTATTTTTAATTTTTTATTATAAATATCAATCAAATAAGTTTTTATTTTTCTTTATAAGAAAAGTAAAAATAAAAAAATAAGAAATATAAATAAAATAACAAAAAAAATAGAAATAATATCAAACAGTAATACTATAAAAATTTTGCACTTTAATTGTCATGAGAATTTTGCCTTCATTCGAATTGGAGTTAGCTCATATTAACAAGGCTGGGGGATCGGCAAGATTGACCATCATATTGAAAAAAGATAGAAATTGGATTATTAAATATCATTGTAATTTCAACAGGCATAAACGTTATAATTTTTAAAGCATTCCAATATGAATTAATTAATAATAAATAGTTTATTTATCATATCAAAACTTTTTTTGTATAAATTTTTACTAAAAGAAGAAATCAGGCATATTTGTCTTAATTTTTCTATCACTTTAAGGCCCTTTCCTTAACCAACCAACAAAGACAGAGCACTTGAAGTATGTTTAAATTAGTTTTAAAAGTAGAAATTAATTATTAAAAAATTAGTGTAATGGTTAAAGATATTTATAAAATAGCCCTGTCTACAGGATAAGTTTGAACTCGGAAGGAAGAAAATTAGCTCCAAATCTAAAGAATAAAGCCACTAACATTAACTGCATTCATATTTATGAATGGAATTTGATGTTAGAGTACTCCATAGTTAAGGGAAACGGAAAGTATAACTAATACTTAAATTTGTATGATGTACGGGCATATGGCAAGGGAGAAAAAAATCGAAGTTTTTAGAGTATTGAGAGTATTGCAAATTTCTAGAATTTGAACTCCGGAAAAAATGAGATGAGGTAATTAAAATTCTACCCATGTTTAACTGATAAATTAAATTGTAAATCAAATTTACAAAATCTTACCTATGTAGAAGTTAATAATAGTGTACTTGCAAGTTTTTATACAGAAATTAGGTAAAAGTCTCATTTAAATTCTAGAGTTTAAATAGAAATTTATGTCAAATTTTAATATTTTTAAAATATTCACAAAAGTTTATAAAATATTTGAAACAGATCTTACAAATTAACACTACTAAATTTAAGACTATCCTATCTTTAACTGTTAAACCGCCGGTGGCATTATTTTATTTTTAAAAAATTTGACTGTGACTGCACCATGAATCCATCTCTGAACCAATTCGCAGAACTTGGCTTAGCCGCCGGTGGACACCGGAAGGCTGAAGATTTTTCTGTCGTTGGTGTTTTGTCGAAAACACCATCTCCTCGTTCACACTAAGAAGGAAAGGGTAGCTCGAACTGAAGATCCCCACTATGATGACGTCGTCGATCCTCTTGAAATCTATGATATCTTTCTCTATTATTTCTGTGTTCTCGTCATTCTTTTCTGTTTCTTTTTACTTTTTTCCTATATTTTTTGTGTCTCTGTGGGACTGACCTAGGTTTGTTTTTTTCTTTTAGTTTGCTATTAGTTGATTCACTTTCCAAGCTATCAGTGGTTTTTACTTGACCCTTTGAGTTGAATCAACAAAAGATGTAAACTTTACTTGGAAAGATGGGATTTTTTTTTTTGAAAAAAAGGGATTTATTTACCTTTTTCTATTTAATTATCAAAAAGCTTGAAGCTTTTTGTTTATTGTTTATTGGTTTCTTCTTATCTTGATTTCTATTCTTTCTCTTGAAGATTGTGATTTTTTGATGATACTATTTTGAAGTACACAAGCCAGATGCTTAAGGAAGAAGATATGGAGGATAAGACTAGCATGCTTCAAGAATCTCTGGGTCTTTAAGCCGCGGAGAAATCCTTCTATGAGGTTTTAGGCAAGCAGCGCCCTCCTTCTCCAGAGCCACACCAAGCTTTTTCCATTCAGACTGGTGAGACTGCTACTGATGGTTTGGCTTCTAATTACAGTCGTAGTGTTAGTAGTAACATCACGGGTTTTGGCTATTTAGATGATAGTTTATGGATTGTGAACCCAAAACATAAGGACTTACTACAATCACTAACTTTGTTCATAAGGATTTATTAAAATACAGATAGATAGTTTGGAAAGAAAACACCTGCCCGTGAAACACTATGATCTCCCAGAGAGTAGCAGCATGGAGAGCATCACCCAAACAGATTAACAATCGCAGAAAAGGTCCCTCACCTTCAGAAATTTCGGCAAAATACCACCGTCATAAAAATCGTCAGCCTTCCAGTGTCCATCGATGGCTAAGCCAAATTCTGCGAATTGGTCTAAAGGGATGGATCCTTTACGTGGCTTCCACCACCTGACATGGTGGGAATGTGAGATTCTCAGTTAAATTTTTTTAAAATAAAAAAATAGTATTACGTAGCACTTAATATTTAAATTTAATAATATTAATCTGTACAATCTATTTTAAATGTTTTATAAATGTTAAATTCTTTTTAAATCTTTTAAAAACATTAAAATTTAATTTAAATATTTTAAAATTTTAGAAATGAATTCAAATTTTTTTATAAATTTTAAGATTTAATTAATCCTTTAACATAGTCATTATAATTTCAGCGATCACTATTAAATATTATAATAATATATAATTAAGTGCAAATTAGCATTTCCCCTTTCAGAAACAGGATAATAACGCAATTAGTTCTATTAAAAAAAAGGAAAAAACACGGAAAACTGCAATTAGATGGAAATTTTCGATAATCTTGTTTTGAGAACTAAGACATTGCACCAATTCACAATAAGTAAAAATTTCCGTAGTAAACAATCACGGTCCATCGTGTACAATTCAAAAAAAAAAAAACCAATGGAGCAATTTGCCATCATCTATTGGGAATAGTGATTTCGCGACATACTCGCAAATAGCCCTCATTCTAACGCGTTTCGTTCTCCTGGCGTTTTCATGGATAGATGCCGCCTTAGAAGCGGGTGTAGTATCTCTCTGTTGGAGTTGACCAAGTTGAAATAGGAAGACACCAACATAGACCTGTCTCCTACTTTCAGGTCCCACATTTTCAAAGACTATGGCTCACCCTCCTTGGCAATGCACTCTGCTAATTCAACTCCACAAAAAGGCTGGCTTGAGGATGTAATCCTGCTTCTTTCAAGGAGAAAGAGACCTTTTCTGAACCATAAACAATCCTCGGAAAATTTGAAACAAGGGTGTAGTTCTCAGATTCTAAGCAACCCAAAGAATCAACATAATCATACACAGATTGGATAGAGGTGGTACAATGGAACCTCCTCTCCTTGCGTTCTCCAGTAGGGAAGCGAACCAAAACCTGAAGGACACAGGATTTGTCATCAAATTAGAAAAGTAGTTAGTTTATATATGTTGTGGCCAGTAATGGAAACATAGGAATCCGTAACAAAGTGCATTCCAACGGTCATATTTGACAGATGCAGTTTTCTGAATATTAAGTGCTACGTAATTATATCAAGAAACAAAATATCAAAACAGTTTGGTACTTGTGTAACATCAGGTCCTTTTTGAGGTTCAGCACCGAGTGACAAGGCTTTCTCCTCCCGCATTCTAGCACGAGCAGCCTCTTTTTCTGCAGCTTCACATGCTGCTTTCTCCTTGGCCTCTTCTTCCTCCTTGTGCTTCCTCTCTGCTTCAGCAGCTTCCCTTGCTAGACGATCTTGCTCTTCTCTCCTTTGCCGTTCCCTAGCCTGATATGCCACAGAGTGAAGATAAAAAGACAATAAGCTACCAAGTAATTTATATGTTTAACATAGGGAAGAAAATTCAAGGAAAAGCATGTTTGATGTAATCTAACCACACACATGAACATAATCAGAAAATAGAAAATAGCATACTTGATCAGCTTCAAGTGCAGCCCTGTAATCAGAGTCTTGTTCTTCCCTTAAGCGCATATTATTTCTCCTTTCTTCTGCTTCAAGCCTTGCAGCAACAAGAACAGGGGCACTCTCTTCAAGCACTCTGTGTAGTATCATATGCATTTCTTCAGGAGATGTTGGACCTTCTACCTGCAAGAAGAAAGGTAACTTTAATGTCAGTCTTGTCCTAAGGCCATACAATGCAGTATCCATAGATAGCCATATCTGCAAAATATCTATCATCGCCCTTTGGATTCATTAATGGTGGAGAATAAGTTACATCTAAACAATACAATGCTCATGTTGAAGGATCACATCTGACTGACAATCTTATGTTATTCCTTGCTAGTATCTCGACAATAACTGATTGGCTTGCTACATGAAAGAAATAATACCCCAAGAACACAGCTTTGCCAGCTCAACGCAACACATATATCCAAATAATAGATTAGCTCCTTCAATGCAGACAACCAAACTACAGAACTCTTAATAGTGCCAAGTCAGCAAAAGGTAGTTAACAGTACAGGTAAAGAATCACTACATTGATGAGAGGCGGTTGGCATGAACCACAAAATTGCACATTGCAAATAAAGCAAAAACTATTACAAATAAAGAAAAAAATACTACACGTTCTAGCACATAATCAACACATTCTTGAACTCAAACCTAATGGAAAATAGTGCATGAAAAAGAGATAATTGCAAGACATTAATACAAAACTTAATGAGATTAACAAGAGATTTTTTAGAATTTTCAGTAACAACTAATTTGACTTAGCCATCAAAATGCCTTACACCATATGATTCTTTGCTCAACTACATGTTAATTTAAGTAGTTCCATCATCTTAACTATTAAGTTACACTAATACCTTCAAACTTACAAGACCAATAGATCATAAACTCTCCTTACCAGAGTGAAGTAACAGAAGTACAAACCAAAACAAAAAAACATCCTTTATGAATAAAGCACTTGTACGTAATAGGAGAATGGGCAAAGTCCCTCCAAATTATAACATTCCTGATATCAGCTTCTTATGCAAAAGCAGCACTCTGTAATAGTACCTCACCACACTGTAACCATATTCAACCACATCCACATCTTCTGAATAAGATGGAAATAGTTGCTAACAAACCCTGATTTGTTTACCTTCATCCATGACGTTAACATGAACTTCTAACATTAAAATATTACTGTTCCATTTACTCCAATAGGTATTTCGTTCATCCTAGTTCGTATGCCATGTCTCCCACAATCCGCCCCAGAAGAAATGGTAAAAAAAAAAAACGACAAAGAAAGAAAGAAAAATAAGATATCCACTTTGCCCTGCAACGTTGTACTCTCAGAATTAATGAATGCCTTCATGAACAAGCATTTCTTAAGTTTTCCAAATCATTATATTCAACCCTCATCCAGATAATCTCCAACTTAAGCATTGTTAAAAGACAGGAACTACTGCCCCCACCACACATCAATCCCCTCACAATAGTCCTTCAACTTTCACGAGACGAGATCACATAGAACACAACAATCTAACTAGAAAACAGTGTCACCTGTTGAAGCAGAGCGATTCTCTGGTTAGTAGCAGGCATAACCACAGCACAAAAGGGAAATCTCGAAGCCTTCAAGCTATTACTCATCTTAAACCCTTCACTACCCCTAATACTCCCTCCCCAAACCAAAAAGTTCTCGTTCACAAACGCAGACAAAACCTCCGAACACAGAGTCCTCTCGCAAAACGACGGCGTAACAGGATGATCCGGCGAGTGCAAATACACGAACAACAGCTTAAACGCATTCCTCGACCTCTGCAGCGCGTCCATGAAACCCTCGCCCAAAAAAAGCGGCCCTTTAGAAGAACCATACTCTCTTTCAAAAGCCGAAACAAAATCCATTGCCTCTCTCGCCGCAGCCGATACATTAACCAATCCGGTCGAGCCCTCTGCGGCCCGATCGCTTCCCGAACTGAACCCAATCATCCTTAAGGAGTACGAGAAAAAACCACCTGCCGCCCATAGACCTAACCCAACTGCTCCAGAAATCAACCCAAGACTACCGGAGATCACTGAAATCGGTAAGGCAACGAGCTTCCAGACCAAACGTGGAGGAGTGGTGGCGACAACCGCACCACCGATGGAATCTCGAAAAACGGAATTGGAGGATTCGACGGCCACGCTGGTGGATTCTGGGGCGGAAGTGAGGGTGGAGGTGGCATTGCTTGTGGTGGTGGGGGTGGTGCTGTTGGCAGTAAAGGAGGAGATCGCGAGTTCTAGGTCCCAGCCGTGGGCTTGAAGAATCTCGGCGCACAACTCGGGATCGTCGAGGCCGGTGATAGCTTGGAAATACGCCAATTTGTCTGCTACATCAACCATTATCAACCCGATCTCTGTGGATCGATGGATACTTGGATTCGACGGTGGAGATATGAGACTCTGGCGAGACGTCGCCTATCTCTATTTCTCTGTGTCCCTATGTTTATCCGTTGGTTTTATTGTTGGAAGTAAGAAAGTGGACTTGAAAGTTGTTCTTCAACTGGAGGCTATATGAATTATGATTCTTTAAGCAGATTTTAGGCTCCAAGATGTGGGGTTTAATTCATCCAACTCGATTTCTATTTTAGAAGGGCATTATTATTATTATTTAGAATCTCACTACATATCCCGATTTTAGTAGACCTATTAAACCCCGTAGACACATGTCAACATCTCTTTGAATACATATTCTAAATGGGTTTAAACATTTTATGCAGATTAAAAGGTTATTTTAGTAAAATAACTTAAATTTTAACACAGGTGAAAAGTTTGTAGAACCAGGGCTTTTTGAATTCGAAGTCTCTGTTCAATGTTTTTAGAACGATCGAAATCCTTCTGCATTTTTCAATCGAGGCTTTTGTTCCTCTTTTCAGTTCCCCTAATTCTTTTCTTCTTCTTCTTCTTTCTAAATCTATGAGCCGAAATCCCTCTACGACTTTCAATATAAGGCTTTTGTTCCTCTTTTCGATTCTCCTAATTCTTTTCTTATTCTTCTTCTAATTTTACGTTCTTTCTCATTCAAATCAAAATCCCTAGTGAAACTTGCATTACAATCTGGAATCCTCATGGACCAACAAGACAAAGAGCTGGCTGTCGATGGAGAGTCTAACGAATTGAAGTCTAATGACCAATTTGAGGATGAGGAGAAGCTAACTCTTTGATTAGAGATTGAGCGAATCCTGGGTATGAGGAACTTTCTATTTTCATTTTTTTATTTTCCATTTTTGTTGAAAATGGAGAAAAGAATCAAAATTTGGATGTTAGTTTAATTCCTTTACAATGACAAGATGATATAT
>JAOXYD010214888.1:0-19758 GCA_028565735.1 Pinacopodium congolense
AAATATAACACAAATTAAATATTTAAACAATAAAATAAGATTGAAATGACATTTAAAAGCATATGAAAATTTAATAAATTTCAATCTTATCAGCCTCCAACTGCAATATCTATAGTGCAGTAAGTAAAAGGTATGAGACCAGTATAGAAAATATCAACTTGTTGCTACAAACTAAAGCCATGGCTAGGAAACTTATCTAACATCACTCTAAACCTTTTATAGGCCTCATATAGACATTCAGTTTTATACTAAAAAAATCTTAGCTTTCATCGCTGCAATCTTAGTACGTGGAAAAAATTTAGCTAGAAAGAGTTTCATTAGATCATCCCATGTTATAATGAAATAAGGTGGATAGGTGTTAAACTGGGCTCTCGCCTTGTCTCTAAGGGAAAATAGAAATAGTCTAAGTTTAACAATATCATTAGACACTCCATTACTCCTAAAAAGATCACAGATATCGAAAAAATTTTATAAGTGCTTATTAGGATCTCCTAAGGCTGAACCACCAAATTTTGAACCTTCTACCATAGAGATTATACCACGCAAGATTTCAAAATTATTTGAATTTACCTTAGCTCGTACAATGCTAGCCATAAGTCAAGCTCTATTGCCTAAAGCTATGTCCATCATGGTGGGTTTTCTAGATCCTTCTTGAGTTCTCTCAACTAAATGTTCTTATGCCTCCATTGTAAGTTAAATGATTGATCTCAAGAAGTTTCTACTCCTACAGTTTGAAACCTTCTCATTTGAGATTCTTTCTTTTGCCTCCAGATTGTTCTCTCAAGCTTTTGATCAAATTTAAATTTCTCGGGTTTTGATCCCCAAGTATTCACAAAAAATTAAATAAGTAATGGGATTAAAGCAAATTACAAAATAATAAAACATGCGAAATAAACAAAATATAATTCAAACAAAAGAAAGAAAGAAAAATTTAAACAATATTAAAATATAAGTAAGCCTCAAAGTAATCGGCATCAATTTGTTCCTAGTATTCCGATTATGTTGTTAATTCTCTAATAACAGCACCAAAAACTTGTTATTTGTTATTAGTTTAGTACAGATTATCCAAATTAATTATCAAATTAAGCAAATTAAGTGCACTTTACTAATACAATTTCAAAATTGACTTTCAGCATGTAAATTAGTCAATATGTAATAAAGTGAAGTATTTTAAATCTGAATTAAAGTGCGAAGGGAAAAGCAACTTTTTAGTTACTAAGTTACCTAGATCAAAATTATCTAGAGAGGCCAAATCAAGTGAATTAACTAACTAAAATTACCAAATTAACTTAAAAGTTCCAAGTTATACAAGAATACTAAGAATAAGCTTAAGGATTGCTTAAATGGATTAAATAGCTAAGGCTTTGGCTTTCAATGATTTAAATGAATTAATTAAACGTTTTGAGGCTTGACCAAGGGTATCTTCAGTAATTGAAGTCAATGTTATGGTCAAGCCAATGCTTTTTCTCTATCAATCCTATTATATGGTTTGGTCCACCTATAGACTTAGGAAATAGATTTAAAGTTCAAGAAGCGTAACCTAAAAATTCCTAATTCTTACATTAAAACCCTCATAATTAACCAACCAATGGTCATATATTAATTTAAATAATGATGTTTATTGATTTTTCTAACGTGTAAGGTAGTGGGTCACAGTTCTTTAATCATCTTTCAAATTTATGTTAAGTGACCAGGTTAAGACAAGCTTAAGCACTCAAAATAAATAAAGGATAACCCATAATCATGCATAAACATTCATTTAGATCATGCACTAACCATATCTCAGCTAAAAATAAGATCAGCCACTCATTTGGATCAAAGAACACACATATTCATCATAAACACCATATCTTTGATTATATCAATCAAAGAGTGGATTAAAAATGATAAATGAGTTTAGAAAGCACTAAATATTGCTACAAATACATTTACAAATTTGAATAACATGTTAAGCTCTTATAATCCTCAAAAACAAGTTTAAATATGTAAAACATAACTAGAAAAATGAAGAACACAAGAAAATAATCCTAGAACTTGAGAAAATATGAAAATTTGATCGAAGAGATGTGTTTCTCTATTTCTTCATGTTGCAAATGGCTTTAAAACGTTAATTTATATGTCCCCTACAAGTGGCTGCAACTTGGTGTAAGTTGAAGCTAATTTGGACAGAAATTTAGTTGGAGATTGGTGACTTCCTACTTATTAAATTAGAGCTAAATGAAGCCATTGAACCCCCTCCACCCCTTTATAACTTCCTTAAATAAATAGCTTTAGGGACTTAAACGAGGGTTGAAGGTCGAACATACCCTATATTTAAATGTAAAATGGCTTTAATCTTCATGTTTTTTTCAAATTTTCTCTTCATTTGGGGCCAATAGGGTGAATTTACATTAAATAATCAAACATTAAAATAGGGTGAATTTACATTAAATAACATTGAAAAACACTATAAAATTAACCCCTATCAATTCCCCTATACTTAAACATTTTCTTGTCCTCAAGCAAATCAATCAAACATCAATTTCAAAATAACATATGACCATATGAAAAATGATTCAAACTAAGTAACATAACTATTAAAAAGATTTCCTTAGTCCTTCAATCAAAATAACCTATTAAGAAGTTATATAATCGATTATTCAAATCAAATCAAATTAAAAATGAAATCAAATCAAATTATTTCATGCTTCTTCAAATTCAACTTAAATCATAACCTAAGTCAAAAAATTCAATTCCAAAAGTAAAATGGATATAAGCAAAGCAATGAGCATCATTAATTAAACAATTTCACATCATTAATTCATTAATCACCAAAATATAAACATCAATGTGATCTTTTAAAACTTAGTTGATAAGTCAATCATCTTTTTTACGTGAAGATCAACATTTTATCATGAACATCCTTGGTTACTCAATTGTGTCACCTCACATTAACTAGCTACTAACATTACTCCTTAACTTCGACCAATTGCTTCAAAGCCAATGGAATGAATGAAAACTTGCTCACCTTTTTTTCCACTTTTTAGCACATTTTTTATTTCCTTTTCATTATTTTTCATTTTTGCATGGTTTTGAATTTAAACTTTAAGCAAGATGATGAAAATGCTTAAACTAAGCCATTAGTAGCTTAGAAATATGCATTTTAAAAGTGGAATATCATACTGATCATAAGGTATCCACTATCCAAAACATGACGCAATTCAAAACTATTAGATCATCAATTATCATAATCAAGATTATAATATCTTAAATTGTCAAAATAATCAAAATTAAAAGGAAATATGTTCAATGATATGAATCAAAATAAAAAAATTTCACAAATTGTAGAATAACTAGAAAAAAATGACAAAATGTTGAGCTGTATGACAAGAAAAGCATGTTTGATAGCATGATATCCCTCCCCCACACTTAAATTCAACAATGTCCCCAATGTTCATAAAATTGATATGAAACACCATACTGGGAGAAAAGGGAATAGAAAACACCCAGATAATAATGACAATATTGTTTGAAGATCTATTGACGTGCACATTGAAATTTACTCACTAATTGCAGTACATTGTAAATGATAGATGAAAAATAAAGACACCAGGGACAATATAAACAAAATGCTTGCTCCATCTATAGAAATAGTGTCAAAGTACATAACAGGAGCAAAATACATTAAAAGAGACAAAATACACCAAAAGGAAATACATCAAAAGTAAACAAACTAAGAAAAAGAAAATAAAAGCACTATATATGAACAATAGACAAAAAATAGTATAATTCAAACATCATCTAGGTAGGAGGTGGCTGATCTCTAAATCAAACATAATCCCACCAGATGGGGGCCTAACTCTAAACTTGATCAATGCGATCTCAAACATTATAAAATTACTCATATATTATAGTTATACCAGCATCAATATAAGACAAGTGCTACTTTAAGTGTAGAAGAATAGCAGTGTTGTCCTCAAAAGATAAGGTAGATGAAGGCCTATGAGCAACAATATCAGCTGTGGGTGAAGGGTGATGGAAACTTGGAGTGTTTTCCTCAGAAGCTATTGCAGGTATAGATGCATCAAGGTCATCAGGTCTCTCACCCGCTTAAAGAGGCCTCTAGATAGTATTGCACTAGGCATTACCAACTCAAACATACTGCCAGAGCTTCAAGATGCGATAGGTGATAATGGAGGCACTAGGAGGTTAAATAGCTATTTCATCCTCAAAAGAAACACTTACGTCCTAGAATAACCTCATCAGTAAATATGGAAAGAAAATATTTTTTTGGAGCAATAAAACCAAACCACATTCTTCATGTTTTGAAGGATGAAACATGAAAGTGATAGGCCCTAGATAGAACCTAAACCATATAGCATCTTATACAGGATGTAAGTATCTGTGTATCTAATCTCATTTAACCCACTAGCTCATGGAGTCACATTAGCACTTAGCAGTACTAACACTATCCCCTCTCAAATAAATAATTGATAGGTTGGATAATACCCAGTGGCTTAATTAAGCCTAAAGTAGCATGAGCCATATCAATTGAAAATGAGGGAACGAATTCCATTGAATTTCCTCGTAATCTATTAACTTTGTGCTCATATATATCACCAACATCTAACACGCCCAATAAAGTAGATAATAAAGCACGAGTAATGATCAGAAGCGTACCTCTAACCATGGACTGATTCTCAATGATATCATAATTATCCTTTTTCTCGATATTAGCATAAAACTCTCACACCAATGTAAGATAATACAAGCCAACAACTAAGAGAATAGGATCCTATTCAAGGTCTCATAACACACCAGATACTTTAAACTCTACATTAAGTGTTGACACTACTGAATGCTCTGTAATAGTCCCATTCGAAACATGCCTCTTAAACCAATCTGCATTCTCACGACTATGGGAGAGAGAATCATCAAAAGAGGGCCTTCTTCATGAGCTAGATGCACTGAGGAATTGTCTAGGTGATATTTTGACCAAAAACTATTCATTAAGTGGAATAGAAGGATGCCAAAATCTAGAGAAAATTGGGAAAAATGCTCCTACGACCTTGCCATAATATTACACCCTCATCGAAAAATTCCTTTAATAGCGATGGAAGATTTATATGTTGAAATTGATATCAAAAGCAAGCTATTGAGATTTAGAATCTAATGATATCAAAATATAAAGGAAAGGATATCTAAAATGATGGAAAATGGAAAGTGAATAGGGCCGGTGTGATTAGTAAATGTGGAGATTTTAGTCAATTTTTTGGCAAGAATTGATGTGTTTACGTTGATTTAAGGGTAAAATGTTGTGGAGCATGTGAAATGTGACAGAAAGAACCCTAAAAGATGGGTTTTGGTGATGAAACGAGGCTAAATTGATAGATTCGAGAGGTTAGGGGCTGTGTTTGACAGTAAGTACAGAAAATGGAAGAGAAAAGATGAAACTATTAGGATTTTAGTCAAACCACATCATTTTTTTCTTTTCTATGGATTTAAATGGTGGTTTTTTAGGAGTTAAACAACGTTGTTGATTACTTCCATTTAGCTACCCAAAAATATCTAAAAGGTGGTTTCCTGCATACTATAGCCACATTCAAGACCACTATCTAGGTCCAGTAGACTGTTCCTAATCATGAAAATTTAGTACAAAACCTTGCCAAATTAACTCCAATTCAAGGTCTAACAATTCTAAGAGGTTATACATCAAATTTGCTAAAGGATAGAATTAAAAAAATACTTTAAAAAAATAAGGGAATTAATCCAAAAGAAAAGAAATTCACTAAAGAGGCAAACTAAACCTAAAGGAAACAAATTAAGGACATTAAGTAAAACTAAACTAAACACACTAAAGGCTAATAAAACAACCTAAGGGGAATATAAAGGAAAGGCATATCAGTCTTAAGGAAAACACACCAAAATACTTAGGGCAATAAGAACACTAAATAAAAGACATAACATACATAAAAACAAAAGGATCATAAACACTAAACACAACTAAAAATTAAGAAAATACTTCAAGATAACAAGAAATAAAATAAAATTAAAACACAACAAACTCAAAATAAACTAAAACTAAGAAAGAATTTTAAAAGAAAGCCATAAAAAGCCTAAAGGAAACACACCAAAAGACTAAATAATTAACACTTTAAAAACACTAAATAAAAGCTTATCAAACAAACAAAAAAAAGGGCAACACATACGTACGTAGATAATTAAAATATCAATTCCTAGTCTAGTAAGGGTCTAAAAGAGAGTTTTAGTCGAGTCCTCACTTTATTAGGAAAATACAACTTGACCCTTTGGCTGTAGACTGTAAAAGTAATGCACCCATCTATAACTTCAAATGTACCAAAAGGATAGACTTTTGTCACCTTATAAAGGCCAAACACTTGTGATTTCAACTTCCTAAGAAAGAGTCTTAACCTTGAATTGTAAGCTAAGACCTTATCACCAACCTTAATTTCATAAGAAATAATGTGCTTGTCATGCCATCTTTTGACCCTTTCCTTATAAAGCTAATAGTTGTCATTAACATCTAGTCAAAACTCATCCAATCTAACTTATTCAATTACGAAAATCTTTGTTCACTAACTTTTCTTTAGTTAAAATTTATGAAATTGATGGCCTAAAATGCCTTATGTTTTAACTTAACAGGCAAATGACAAGACTTTCCATAAGTCAAATGATATGGAAATTTTCCAATGGGAATTTTATAAGCAACTCAATAAGCCCATAATGCATTATCTAATCTTGAAGAACAATATTTTCTTGATACACTATCGATCTTTTCCAAAATTCTTTTGATCTCGTAATTAGAAATTTCAATTTGACTACTACTTTGGGGATGATAAGGTGTGGCAATCTTGTGGGTAACACCATATTTAAATAGGAGGGAATCAAATTACTTATTACAGAAGTGAGAAGCTCCATCAATAATAATTGCTTTAGGTGTACCAAATCTTGTAAAAATATTCTTCTTAAGGAACCTCATCATACCTATTGCATCATTGGTAGGCAAAGTTACTCCCTCAAACCATTTGCTTATATAATTAGTTACGACTAAAATGTATTGACTGCCATATGATTTAGGGAAAAGTCCCATAAAATTGATACCCCACACATCAAATAAGTTCCAAACCAAAATGTTATTCAAAGGCATTTCATATCTCTTGGAGATGTTTCCAAATCTTTAGTAATTATCACAAGATTTAACATATTGAAATTCCTGCTTAAAGAAAGTGGACCTATAAAATCCAGACTCTAATGCTTATATATAGTCCTAATAGGGTTGAAATGTCCTCCAATTTCCTTTAAATGGAAATGACTTCAAATAGAAGGCATTTCTTCTAAAGGAACACATCTTCTTATGATACCATCAGCACATATCTTATATAAATATGGATCATAAAACAAGTATAGGTAAAATTCGGTCAGGAATTTTTTATTTTGCTGATAAGAAAGATTAGGGGGCATTACAATGCCAGGAAAATAATTTACATAATCAGCATACCATGGAAAACTTATTAAGGCTAGCAATTGCTCGTCTAGAAATACTTACGTGATGTCTTAATTTTCACGCCTCTTATCACCTCTTCGGTTAAACTCGAAAGGTGATCAATAACAAAATTCTCTACACCCTTCTTATCCTTAATTTCAATATCAAATTCTTGCAACAAAACAACTCCCCTAATCAACCGTGGCTTTGCATCAGGCTTACTCATAAATTATTTCATATTTGAATGGTTGTATAAATTGTTACCTTTGAAAGCACCAAATACAACAAAAATTTGTCAAACGAAAAGACTATAAATAACATTTCTTTCTTAGTTGTGGTGTAGTTCTTTTGGACATCGTTTAATGTTCGAATCGCATAATAAATCGAATAAAAAATCTTATCCTTTCTTTTCCCTAAAATAGAATTAACTGCAAAATCGCTTGGATCACACATCAATTCAAAAGTTAAAGACCAATTAAGTGAAATTAGCATAAGTACAATAGTAATTTTTCATTTAACAACTTAAAAAATGCATTCATTTGTCATCAAAATAAAAACAACATCATTAGAGGTGGGATTTGAGTGATTACATCTATTTTCTCCAAATCTACTTCAATTTCCTTATTAGAAATTTTATGACCAAGTCCTATGCATTCTTGCACCATAAAGTGACTTTTTTCTAGTTTAGTACTGAATTTGTCTTCTCACGTCTCTTGAGAACCTTTTCTAAATTTTCTAAGCAAGAATCAGATGATGATCCAAATACCAAAAAATCATCCATAATGACCTTAATGCAAGACTTAATTATAACCAAAGTGCATTCTTATATAAGTGAAAGTGTCATAAGAACAGATAAAAGTTTTCTTCTCTTGATCCTTGGGGGCTACTAGATGTTGTAAGTAGCCACTGTACCCATTTAAAGCACAATGAAAACTATACCCAATCAGTCTGTCTATGACTTAATTAATAAAAGGTAAGAGGAAGTGATTCTTGCAGGTGATTTCATTTAATTTTTGGTAATTAATATACATACCCTAGCCAGTTACCTTTCTTGTAGCAATCAATTGATTTTGATCAATTTGAATGATAGTAGTGTCTCCTTTCTTGGGTACCATTTAAACTAGGCTAACCTAAGTTAAATAAAAAATAGAAAAATTTATTCTAAATCCAGAAGCTTCATTACTTTATTTTTAACCGCTTCTTTCATGTTTGGATTTAGTCGATGTCATGGATACACCAAGGACTTACTCTCTTATTAGATAAAAATCTTGTGGGTACAAATTGAAGGACTTAATCCCTTAATGTCTGAAATAGTCCAACCGATGGCTCCTATACGATCACAAAATACTTGCAATAATTTGTCATCCATACTTTTAGTTAAAGATGATGTGTAATGACATGTTATATGATGGAGGAATAAAAAAGGTATAGTTTAAGTGCGAAGGAAAAGGTTTCAATTCTATATCTGGTGGCTCCTCTATAGATGGCTTAGGCAGGGAATTAATTGGCATATCTAAAAGTTCATACTCCTTAGATGGAAACCAATTGTAGGAAACCTTTCTAACTCTTAAAGAACTTTGAACGTCTTTTATCTCTTCCTCATCTATCTATAAAGACTGAGAATGAGTTAACACATTTTACAAGGATCATAACTCAAAATCACAGAAGGGTCACTCTCAATATGATTAACTCTAGAAAATTTAAAATAATAAAAATCTACAAGGTGCTGCATCGCCTTAAATACATCAAATTATATCTTTTCATCTTAGAGTTGCAAAATCAATTTCCATCACGTAAATCAATTAATTCCATGTCCATAGTCATAAATGGTCATCCTAGAATAATAGGCACCTTACTCTCTTCTTTCATATCCAATATTAGGAAATAAACAGGGGAAATAAACTTATCAACCTTAACCAAGACATCCTCGATTATTCTTTAAGGATATGTTACAAAAAATTCACAAACTACAATAAATTATCGTGGGTTCAAGTTCTTTTAATCTCAACTTCTTACATATAAACATGGGAATTAAGTTAATACTTACTCCTAAATCCATCAATGCCCTATCTATGTGCAATTTACCTATTGTAAAAAGAATGATAAAGCTACTATGATCCTTGAGTTTAAAAGATAACTTCTTAAGTAGGATCATAGAACACTCCTCATTGAGCTTAAGAATTTCATATTATTCTAATATCCTCTTCACAGACAAAATTTCCTTTAAATTTTTTGTATAACTTGGCATTTGTCAAATGGTTTAAGCAAATAGTATATTTATATATAATTTCTTAAAAATTTCTAAAAATTTCCCAAATTACTTATCTCAATTTGCATTATTTAACCTTTGGGGGTAAGGGATTCTAAGCTTATATGGTTGGATATCTAGGTCAATAAAAAGCCTACGAGATTGGTCCTTCTCCTTACTCTCATCCTCCTTTTCCTTTTCTTTTTCTTTTTCTTCTTCCACCACTGTTTCTGCATTCTTTTTTTCTTTTTCCTTGTTCAACTTTTTTAATCCTATACTCTCCACTTCCTTACCACTTTTTCAGAGTAATTGCCTTGACCTATCCTCTAGGATTAGTCTCAGTAGTACTAGAAAGCTTATCGGAAGCCTCTCTTGTAGAATCTGAGCAATTTGGCCTACTTGAGTTTCAAGATTCTTGATAGAAGCTTCATGATTTGATAATCTAGACTCATTCCTCTAAATATACTTAAACATTATGTCTTTAAAATACTTAAAGATTGTGTCTTTAAAATAGTTAAAGATTATATGCTCAAAATTTGATTTCTTAGCTAGAGGTGGGTTAGCTCTAAATCCAAGTTAGGACTCTTTATAGGTTAGCTAGTAAATGATATCTAATTTGGTTGTCTCACCATAAAAAATTAGGGTGGTTTCTCCATTTAAGATTGTAAGTATTCGAATATGAATCATCTCTTTGCCTATTAAAGTTGACATATTGGGCTTATAAAGCTTCTTTGATAAAAGAGCTTCCTACTTGACAATCTATTGATGCATGAGAGGAATTGCCACAATAATCACACTATATAGGGCCCTTAAAAGCACTACTACCACTCTACTCACCAAACTATCTAACTTCTTATTTAGGACATCTATTTGAGTTGCTAAAGTAACTATATCATTAATCACATGAACTACATATGGCTTCCTAGAATGGAGTTTAGAATTATATTGAAAAATATTTATTGTTATCTCCTTAATCAGATTATAAGCTTCTTCCTGAGTCTTCTTCATGAAACTACCTTCAGCTGCAACATCTACGTGTACTGAGTAAAAGGTGTGAGGTCAATATTTGTTGCCACGTACTGAAACCATGGCTAGGACATTTAGCTAACATCTCTCTAAACCTTTTCTAGGCCTCATATATACTTTTATTTCATATTGAACAAAAGAACTGATCTCAGTTTTCATTTTTACTATCTTAGCATATGGGAAAATTTTAGCTAGAATATTTTCATTAGATTGTCTCATGTTATAATGGAACCAAGTGGATGGGTGTTTTGCCAGGAAGTAGTCTTATCTCTAAGGGAAAATTTAAAAAATTCTAAGTTTAACTATATCCTTAGAAACTCTATTACTCCTATAAAAATAAAAAGTATCTAAGAAAATCTATAAGTGTTCATTAAGATTTTCTAAGGCTGATCCACCAAATTGTGAGCCCTTTACCATAGAAATTATACCATTTGGATTCCAAAATTATTTGAGTTGACCTTAGGTCACACAATACTAGCCATAGGTCTTCCCCTATTTCCTAAAGCCAAATCCATCATGGTTGGTTATCTGGCTCTTTCTTGAGGTCTCTCAACTAAATGTTCTTATGGCACCATTTCTAAATCAAAAGGCTCCCCACTAGAAGTTTCTACTCCTACCATTTCAAATGTACTCGCTCAAGATTCTTTCTTCTATTCATGGATTGTTCGCTTAAGCTCCAAATCAAATTCAAATTTCTAGGGTTTTTATCCCGAATATACATACAAAACTAAACACATAATAAAAATAAAGCAAACTAATAACTAAAAAAACACACAACAACAAACAAAGCACAATTCAAATAAAAGAAACTAAAGCAAATTTAAACAATATTAATAAGCTCTAGAGTAATTGAAACCAATATGTTTCTAGTATTCCAAGTATATTGGATCTCTGGCAACGACAAAAAAAACATGTTTATTAGTCGTTGTTTCAGTCTAAATTATCCAAAGATATGATCAAATTAAGCAATTAAAGCACACTTTCTTAAAAAAATTGTAAAAATAATTATTTGACAAGTATACAAATCAATAAGTAATAAAGTGGAATATTTAGATCTGAATTATTGTCCCAAGGGGAAAAAACTTTATAAGTACTAATTCACTTGGATCACAACTATCTAGAGAGGCCAAATCGAGTGAATTAACTAACTAGCTTTGACTTTCAATTATCTAAATTAATTAATTAAAGGTTATGAGTCTTGACCTAGGATATCTTCACTAATTCAAGCCAATGCTATGGTCAAGTTAATTCCTTTTCTCTATCAATCATATTCTATGGTTTAGTCCACTTATATACTTAAGAAATAGGATCGAAGTTCAAGAAGCTTAACCTAAAAATTCCTAATTTTCAAATTAAAACCCAACCAATGGTCACGTATTGATTTAAATCACATTTTTTATTAATTATTCCAACGATTAAGGTAGTTGGTCACAATTTCTTAATCATATTTTAACTTTTTATTAAGTGATCAAGTTAAGAAAAGCTTTAAGCACTCAAAATAAATAAAGTAAATCCCATAATTATGCATAACCATTCATTCAAATCATTTACTAACCATACCTCCATTAAAAATTAGATCAGGCGCTCATTTGAATCAAAGAACACATCATATACTTATGCATAAACATTCATTCAAATCATTTACTAACCATACCTCCGTTAAAAATTGGATCAGGCACTCATTTGAATCAAAGAACACATCATATTCATCATAAACACCGTATTTTGATTATATTAAAGAAATAGTGGATTACAAAAAGATAAATAAGTTTGGAAAGCACCAAATATTTCTACGAACATGTTTACGGATCTGAATCACATGTTTAAACTTTTACAATCCTAAAAAACAAGCTTAAATCTAAAAAACACAACTGGAAAAATGAAGAACATAAGAAAATAACCTTAGAAATGAAGAGGATATGAAAATATGATCTAATAGGAATGTTTCTCCCTTTCTTCATGCCATAAAATGGCTTCAAAACAACAATTTATATGTCCCCTGTAAGTGGCTACATCCTTGTATAAGTTAGAGCTAATTTGATCAGAAATCCAATTGGAGATTCGTGACTGCTTACTTCAATTGCACTTGAATTAAACCTAAATAGAATTTTTAAACCCCCCTCCCTCGTGGTTAACTCCAGCACTATGTTAAATGGCGAGTTGTAAGGACTTAAATGGGGATTTAACAAACCCTATGTTTAAGTCCAAAATGTCTCTAAACTTCATATTTTTGCAAATTTTCTCTTCTTTTAAAGTTAATATGCAATTTAAAAATTTTCAAAAATAAATTAAATAATTAAACATTAGAATAAGGGTGGATTTATATTCAATAACAATGAAAAATATAAATATAATGAATCCGTATTAGTGATACATACTACAAAGCACTTAACATTTAAAGAGATCTTCATTTTTCACCGATTGTTTGTTTATTGGATATTGTAAGTTTTCTCTAAGTTCATGGTCCTAAAGAAAGGGTAAATCAAATTGTTAACATGTTCCATTACTACATTCTTTAATGGGAAAAGCATTTAATTCTCCAAGATACAAACATTTAGTAAGTAAAAACATTTAACATGTTTCATTAAAGAAGAAAATATTACTTTTCTTTTATAGGCTTACATTAAATAAGTGAAAAAAAATGATAATTAGAAGCTTAATGAATTTGTGATGGATATCGTAGCGATAAGGCCTGGATGTAATGAAAAATTTACAATTCAGCATGTAACATTATAGGTTGATGCATTTATAATGTTTAGAATTCAGTACGTAATAAAATTGATCTCATACACAATGCTTTTTGGGAGATGCAATTATATGGACAAAAGGAGATCCTATAGCTGTAGGTTTTAGTTAATAATTTTTAGATATTATATTTTAGGTATGGCATACATTAATGTACATAAATTTATTTTTAATGTTATATATTGTTGTATTTATGAACATTAATGCATCTACGACTTTTCATTACTCAATAGTAGGGGTTTGTTTTTACATTGACATATTGATGCTAATGTAAAGATAAACTATTGCTTTGTGGGTAGATACCAATTCCTAATCAAAATTAATTCATTGCATTATAAAGAATCAAACCGTTGCTATATCCATTCAACATTGTTGTGACAATTTAAAATTGATTTATTATTATAGTTAAATTTTAAAGCAACATTATTCATTTCATTACCTCATCAAAAAAATTTGTTGCCTTATATCTATTGTAGTGTTACTTTATATAACAACATGAATTATGTTGCCTTGAAAATATAATAAAATAGTACTTTTAGCTATACTTTTACCTATTGTTTAAATCTCTTCTTGTTGTAGTGAATATCTTTAAAGAAAATAACATCTCTACCTTCAATAACTGTATTATAAGCTATATATTGCTATATTCATAATTTATAACTAAAAATTTATACACATTACTATTTAAATCACAACCAAATATAACACCAAAAATTATGGATCATATTTTCTTTCTTTTAAATTTAAGAATTCTGACTTTTGATAAAAACTTCCGTTTAAGTATTCAACTTGGGTGTTCTATTTTTTTAATATAAATAAAAATGCATTTTATCATCCCTTTTAAAGAGTACACTATTTACAATATAATGTGTAGATAATAATGCCTTTTCCCCAAATATATTTAGGAGCACATTAGCTAATAATCATTTTGTTAACCACATATGTCAACGCACAAATCTTTATTTCAATTCCTCCATTTATTTTTGTCACATATAGTAGTGTAATTTAAAGAGCTATTTCATTTTCCTTACTAAAATTTGTAAATTCATTTAATAAATATTATCCATTATAATTTGACCTTAAAATTTTAATTTTTTTCTATAATTGTTTTTCTACTTTAACTTTGTAAGTTTAAAATTTCCAAAACCTTAATATTCACACTTAAGTAAAATCAATGCTAAACTCTCTTCGTGTTTACTTATCTTCACACTTCTTCCTTACTAAGGGACTAGTGAAGAAGATTGAAAGAATGATAAGATGTTTCTTATGGACTAGTAAACTTGATAATAAATATAATGCAAAGGGAGGATGGAAAGAAGTTTGCAAGCCCATCAATAAGGGAGGGCTTGAAATCACATCCATCATTCTCAGTAATAAAATATTTATGAGAAGGAGGTTATGGAGGCTACTAATGAATAGACATGCCCTATGGAAAAAGTGGATCAATTTATATTACTTACCCAATAAATGTATATAGGAGATAGGCGGTGGATCAAGTAGCTCATCATATTTTTGGACTCAATTGTTGAAAGAGATAAACTGATTGACGACATAAAATGCTTCATTAGAAATGGGGAAAAGACAACCTCATACTTTGAAAACTAGAGCAATGTAGGTCCCATTAATGTGATCAAATTCCTTCCGCAACTATGTGATATAGTTCCTATTACTATTAAGGTGAAAAAATGGATTAATGGATATAGATGGGCAAACTACCCATCGGGAATCAGCCACATTCTACTAAAGTATAGGTTGGATATAAACAAGACAAACACATATAAATGGCTTTCACGCCATTGAAGGGATCTCACAAATAAGTAATGTACAGAATTATTTAGAGAAATGGATCAAACAAAAGGATGGAACAAAGTGGTTTGGAACGAGTTTATATTTCCTAAATTCACTTTATTTATGTGGTTTCTTTTTAAACAAAGGCTTAATACACTAGACAGATTAAATTACCTCAATGTTCCTTTAAGATATTCATTATGTAAGAATCAAACTAAATCTACTAAACATTTGTTCTTAATTTGCAACTTTAACTAGCACATATGATTAAAGATTAAAAAAAAGATTATGTATATGGACCTTATGGAAATCAATTATGATGAAATTTTTTCTTAGTTTGAAAATAATAGATATACTCTTTCTAGGAATAATATTGTGTACTTAGTCTCATTTGGATCAGCTATGTATTCAATTTGGAAAGAAATGAATGAGAAATGCTTTAAGGTTTGAAGATATCCAAAGAACAAGTGATTGAGAAACTTATAAATTAGATTAGGGAGCAACTTATGCTATGTCAATTATCAAACCAATGTAATAGGCAACTACTAGAGAGTTAGAGAGTTTCATAAGGTAACCTTATCTAAATATATAAGTAATCATTGTTGGGTGTAATATATAGAGAACTATATATAGGTATTTTGTGGAGAGTCATTTTTGAACAATACATATAGGAACTACAATAAATGCAAAACAAAGAACAATGAGACTGGTATTTTTCTGGTCACTGAGAAGAAAATGCCCTCATCAAAAGACTAAAAGAAAGTGTAAAGCAAACAAAAATTTGTATCCTATAGAAGAGAGGATAGTTTACCTATAGGAGGAACAATGTCTTGGACATATGATCAGAGAGATAAGAGGAGTTGACTCTACAGCTTTAGGTAGATCTAGGAAGGAATTCCCTACAAATGATTAGAGGAAAAAAATTGAATAATGATAAGGAATTGAAAACAAAAATTTTATCACTTAGATAGATTAATATCAGTAAAGGTAGCAATCATTGGGAAGTGCAAGATAAGGAGAAGTTTTTATAGGAAATAGAAGCATGCAAAGTGAGAAGGAACCAATGGTGTGAATTTTACAACATTTGTGAAGCTTCTACTGAACAAAGGGGCTAGCACCAAAGATAAAGAGTAACAAATTATGTTTAGTTGGATAGATTCAATCAAAAGAGTGTCAATCAGGTGATAAGGGTAAACCTATATGTCCCTTGGTGTATAAACATCTATTTTTAACTTCTACATTATTGATCAATCAATTTTTTTTAATTTTTTAAAAAAGTAAATAAATATGAAAAAAATTTGATTAACCACCAATAAAATCTAATAAAAAATACTTATTAGATTACTATATATTAAAATTACATATATTACTATATATTAAATATAAGAGATTTGTTAAAGGCCAGTTGTCAAAGAATTATGGCTGGGGCCTTTAAAATTCTTATATGCACGTATAATAGCTAACTTATTGTTATGTGTAACATGAGGTTTTATTAGGATGATGCTTTGTCTATCTTGTGCTTTTTGACCTTTTTTATAGGTACTAGCAACACTTTTATGTAAAACTTTCTTATTTATTTATGTATTGTTTTAATTTCTAAAAAATATATAAGACATTTGTATCCTCTATAATAAACTTAAAAGGCCTCTTAATTTGTTTTTCTTCTACATATACCTCATATTTCGAAATATTAATACTAAATTTAGAAATAAAATATAAATTCATCATTCTTTTAATATTTTAATATTAATATTTTCTGATCTAGAACTTTTAATGCTAAGAAGAACAATACTTTTTAAACACTACAATAAAAAAATAAATTAAGTTCAATCAAACCCTCATATACATAAAATTTACCCAAAAATTATTATTTCTATTAATAATAGTTTTATTAGCTTCTAAAAAAACTTTTATAACCTTCTTGAATTAAAATAAATTATCCAAAGTTCATATTTGATTCATGTTGCACATTATAAAGAGTTAAAAACTTTTCAAGAGATAATTTTAGGTTTATTTCACCAATGCTATGGATTTATCTTTGACTATTACATTTCCTCCATGTATATGTTGAAAGCCATGACTGATAAAAATAAACATGTGTATTAGTTCCAAAATGTAGCCATCAATCGTTGTTATAAAAAAGTTGATAATAAGATTTGGAACTTACCTAAAGTTGAAGTCACTATAGACCTCTCTCCTAATGATAATGTTGACTTTAGACTTACGTTAATCACCACTACCACTTTGGTTGAAAGGATCTTTGTTGTTTGACTTCAATGGAAAGGGTAACCATTTTTATTTTTTTCTTAAACATTTTTCCTTTAGGATGAATTTTTTTCAAAACTAATTATTTTTATAAGCATTTTCATATTTTTCAAAATGATTAATAATACTTTTAAATGCATCTTTTCCTTTGGCACCAAAACTATATTACTCTTCAACTATTGAATAAATTGCTTCAGAAAAATTAAAATACCCTTAATAATGTTTAGGAGAGTTTTCCAATTCAAATCAAAGAGGAAGTTTTATATCTAAGATTCAAGCTATCAATCTTCTTAAATTTTATTAAAATTTATGAATTGATCATTTAGAAATTTATCTTCACTTATTATACATGTATTAAAATGATGAGAACTAAGATGATCAAAACCTACATCATTTAAGTAAAATTTATCTCCCATAATTATTTTCCATGTTTTATATGAGGATAAATGAAATAAAGACAATTGGAAAGAGTGCTAAGAATCTATTTCAAGTACTAAACATATGACACTAAGATTTAAAGTTGCTCATATATTTTGAGCAATTGTTTGAGCATATTGAGAGCTTGAGTTAGGTCATCATTACTGTGACCAAAATGATTCTTTTCTCCTATACATGTAATAATACCTAAAGTCATGTACACCAATATCTCATTTGGTTTCATCATTTCTAGAAAAACAAGTTGTTAAACATTTTAAGTTTAATAATATGATCAATAAGAACCTATTTCTATATAAAATAAATAGGATATCAAACAACATGAAAATAATTATTTTAAGATTAAAAAATTTAATAACTAATTAGTATTTACTTTTTCATTAATATCATTTATATTTTTGGAAACAAAATATGGATAACACATAAAATTTTAAGAACTGTGGTATATGTAGTGACACAAAAAGAATAATATAAAAATAAGAATGCATATCAATTTTAGATTGTTAAAAATATGTCAATTTATAGAACAACTATAAATCAGCCAATCAAAATAACTAATAAAACTAATTAGAATGCACATAAAAATAGAATTAAAGAAAAGAAAGGAAACATGTCTAAAAATTATTTTAAAACCATTATGTCTTCCTTACATATAAGTGTTAACGAATGTGAAGCCATTCCAAAATATAACTTAAAAGAATAGTGACATCTCTTTGAGAGTTTATTTCCAAAAAAAGTCCTATTTTGTTGCTAAAATAATAAATAATGAAAAAATGTTTTAAAAATAATGAAAAAAATAAAAACTTTTTTTTAAAGTATAAAGCTTTTAAGGAATGAATGTGCCCTGGTAATGTTTCTATAGTAAGGGAGAATCGAGAGGAGAGAGAGCTTCCTTCTTCTCTCCAGATTTTAATAACTCTAGCAAATTCTCCTTCAGATGTCTTAAAGCACATCCTTAACTATTTGTTGTCTTACTTTGCTTACTCCTTTCTCCTTCTATCCTTGAGTTTTCTGTCTTCTACTTCTTATTTCTGCATTTCTATTATAGTATATAGAGGTTTATGTAACTGTTTTTCTATTAGAGCCTTTTGGCACTTTTCATACTTAGCACTCCTTTTTATCCTTTATTATCAGCTTTACCTCTTTACTTATCACTCCTCCTTTTTATCCTTTATTACTGACTTTACCTCTCTAAGGAGTCTCTTTTCTTTATATGTTCTATTCTTGGTTTCCTATCCATTTTGTGTAGCATTTTTATTAACTAATAATTTAAAATCCTTTTCTATTTAAGTTTTTTTCTATTTTGAGTAAGATGAACCTCCAACCTTCCTTTTCTACTCGAGCTCGTAACTCTTCCTCTTCCCCTTAATATCTCAATGCTCCTGATAGGGGTCAAATTGATATGATTTTTATGGTTAATTTGATGAATTATGACCCCTATATCAGTGATTAAATGTTTAATTGATGCCCCATAATGTTTGATTTGCATATTAGAACTTAATGATAAAGATTGGAGCAAAAACCATCAAGAAAGACTCTTTATGTCGGGGTACAACGGCCCCCTGAGAGGGGGCCATTGTTAGTGTTGTGCATTCGAGGCACAACGGCACCCTGAGAGGGTGTCGTTGTCCTATAAGTCAACAATTTCAGCTTGGTGTCTTGCAGATTTCAACACAGGCGTGATTCCAATCAATTCCCTTGTCTGGTGGCATGTGAGGGGAGGCTTCCAGAGTCTGCATAGAGCCAAAAACATCAGATAACACGCATG
>JAOXYD010214898.1:0-19758 GCA_028565735.1 Pinacopodium congolense
GACGATAAGCAAAGGGTTTGTGACTTTGATTTAATTTCAAGAATTATGAGTTATTTCTAGGCTTGACCACCCTTATGGTAAGTTCTTAATCCAAATGTTAAGATTGAGTTTTGATACATAATATTCAATAGTAATTTCTGAAAGTATCAATAGACTAGTTGGATTTATAGGTAAACTTAACTCCTTAGTCTAAGGTTCTTATCCTTTAGATTACACTTTTCGAGCTTGCGAGTTAGTAGCCTAAGTTAGTTGTTCCTTGTTGCCTAATGCTTATTCCTATTAAACTAAGAGAGCTTATTCGAGGTTATAATGAAGTTAGTAGTATTTTTAGAGCTTGCTAAATTTATCTACTTTAGAGGAATTGAGGATTTGAGAGCTTGTTCAGATCCATAGGCTAACATGTTAACTAAAGAACCATTTATTTAGATTCAAACATTAATAATTATCCCGAAATCTCGATGATACTTTCAGCTTATTTTTTCGATATTATTATTAGTTTATTATCTTTTTCATTGTGTTTACCTCCTTAGTTGTAATTGTAACATTTTAGCTTATTTAGTTCTCATTGTATCAGGAGTTTTTGTTTGTATTTTTCCATATAGGATTAGAAATATCACTTGCATCCTAACTCCTTGTGGTTCGACCCTAGTTCACGCTAGTACACAATTAGAAAGTTAGGAATTTATTATTTGGTAGTTTATGATAAACTATAAAAACTCAATCAAGAAACATATTCAGATGATAAGCAACGTATTATGACTTCTCTAAGACCTTAAA
Organism: Pinacopodium congolense; assembly: GCA_028565735.1. Lineage (NCBI taxonomy): Eukaryota > Viridiplantae > Streptophyta > Magnoliopsida > Malpighiales > Erythroxylaceae > Pinacopodium > Pinacopodium congolense. Next base: position 778 of record JAOXYD010214898.1, read on the forward strand.
TAATTAAAAAATAATAAATTGAAAGCTCAATAATAAGACTAAAATGTTTAAATAGAAGGTTACATAAGATACACAGAAGATGCTTGACAAACTTGAATGACAAAATGTATTGTATAATAAACATTTTCACACAAATAATAATCAAAAGTAAACACTCAAATTAAACCCTTTTTAAGGATTATAGAGATAGAATACAAGGGTCTAGAAACATAGAACCTTATATAAAACCACTAAGAATTGGATTGAGAGTGAAGAGAATAATTGGTGTGAGCTTTGATGAAAGTTGTTTGATCTTTCTTTAAAACTTACTCAAGAACATGTTTCTTGTTTTTTTTTTCAGATGGCTACTAAGGGTTAGAAAGAGGGTTTGAGCTTTGAAAGGGGCATTAGATAATTAGTTTAGCCTTTAGAATTGAGCAGTCATATGGATTGCAATGAAAAAGAAATTTTTTCTTTTTGAAAATGAATAAAGTAGATAATTGATGTCCAAGAAAAATATTTCAAAATATGATCAAAATACTTTCATAAAATTTTTAATATTTTCCTAACATCAAAACTTATTTTACAAAAGTTTCAAAAAAGCATTTAAAATTATATTGTAATTGGTACATTGATTCAACTGCTAAAAAATTAAAGTTTGACTTATTAAATCTTATGAAATGATTGAATGCAATATTTGAGGCCTTAGAATATTTAAACTTCAAGTGACACTTACACAATGGTTTAAAGAGATGGAATAGTGGTTTTAAAGCTTCTATAAGACTTGTTCTTCCTTTTCCTTCAAGATTGACATCCAAATCCAAGCTCTTTTTTTTCTTAAATCAACCGTAAATGTACCTATCTTTTAAACTTTTCACATAAATTCAAATCATTAGTAATCTTAATGTTTTTTTATTATCAAAACTAAAATTTGAACCTCCCTTGATTCAATAAGGAGAATGAGATTGTGATTGTTATTGACTATCATATTGCTTGTGTATAATTGATGTAGGACCTACCATGTTAGCCCATGGCTTATGCATGCCTGTCCAATGTGTTTTGTTCCCTCTACTATACTTTTGAGCTTCATATTTTCCTCATCATGACCAAATGGTACCTAATACTCTAAAAACACTCCACTTTAAAGTGTCTAGGTTTTTTGTAATGATCATAATGCTTTGAATTACAATCACCATTAGCTTTTTGTTGTTTATATTCTTTGTTGCAAATGTTCCTCCTTCAATTTCTGGTGTGCAATTAGCAATAACATGCCTTTTGTTTTCATCTTAGACAGCTAGTACATATATTAGACTCAAATTGGGCATTGGAGTCATATTGAGAATCTATGATCTTACCAAACTATAGTTTACATGGAGAATAAGTAGAAAATCATGTGCCTTTGTTGTTTTTTTGCTTCTTAATGTATTCCTTGTTAGCTTCGCCTATATATCAAAGGAGTCATATGCTTGTAATTTATCCCATAAATTTTTAAAGTGGCTATAGTATAAGGCAATACTTTAGTTTTCACCCTATTGAAGAATTGACAGATCTTGCTTAAGTTGAAGAACTCTAGGAGCGGTAACTTGCGAATAGTGTTCTTACAAATCTATCCATATTTCTGCAACTGTACTTATGCTAGTGTCGCTAGATTGTAAATCATTAGATAATGCATTTGTAATCCAAATAACAACATTAAATTACACTTTTGCCATCTCATATAATCTGGAGATGATTCTTCTGACTTCTACAATGTTCTTTAAAGGAATCCAATCTTGGATTTAGCATCGAGAGCATTAATCATTGCTCTTATCCATGACCTATAATTGTCACCTGTGAGTATGATTGTTATTATAGTGTTCGTGATCCATTTGATGGATGGAGGTAATAAGCTATATCAACATTTATTACTGTTGTAGTAGCTCTCCCAATCCTGGTAGATGTTACATCGAAGTTTCAATTGACATGGATTTAGCTCTTTTTAAAATACGTGAAGAGGATTAAGGTTAATTTAAATATGACTCTGATACAGCGTCTTGATTTTTATTATTACAAGATAATATATATAACTAAGTTAAAAATAGTAAACCTCAGAGAATAATACGACATTCCTCTAATGTAATTAAAACGATTTATAAAATAACAAGATTATGCTAATGAAGCTAATATAGGAAGAGTATAAAAAATATATAGAAAAGTACAACTGTAGATTATGCATAATATATGACTACATATATATATAGCTGTAATAGAATTATATAAATTTCGAATGTTTGGATTACACACCGTTAAATTCTAAATTTAAAAGACAATTAAAAAAGAGTTATAGTTCACTTAGGACAAAAAAAAGGTTTAAAGCCAAATGTGCATTTACATTGAAAATTGAAAGACAAATAAAACACTTCTCCTGAAAAATAATCAAATTTGGGAATGGAATCTTTTACTAAAGTAAATCTCAAAGAATATATACCTTTTCCAAGGGTTTCCTTCTGTTTTGCAGTAGATAAACCCAAATACCATATACTTAAATAGGCAATAAAAAATTAGACACTATAAGTTGTTGCAATATACATTCCTTTGTATTCGTTTTGATATACCCATATTCTGAAGTAACATTAGTGGGTACAATTTGTTGCTTCTTATCCCTAAGCAATCCGGCGAATAGAAGTTGCAGCTCCCAAAAAGTTAGTAGGGCATCATTTGATGAGATATAAGGGCATAATATCGGAATATTTTTGCATTAACGTCTTTAAACGTAGTAACTGGAGATTAAGTGGTAGCATAAAGGCAAGTTCCTACGTAATTAAGCACGTCATCCATTAATAAGTTGTTAAACAAATCGAATGAGTGGAAAGGGGATGGAGAATGGATCAAGTCAATGTAAAATAATGTAGAAAGGATCAAGTCAATGTAAAATAATGGTGTCAGTACAAACATCTTAATTGAAGGGCTAAAGTGAAAAAACGACGTTCAGGTGTAACTTGAGTATAGAGATATCATATTTTCTTTTCAAGAATGAAATGACATTCAGTACGGACAATTCAAAGTTCACCTGGCTTCTTCCAAGTTGAAATTCTTGGTGTTCAAGTCTCTTAAAAACAAACTTATGAAACACATTTTACCATTAAGTCGAACTTTTGAATATAATAATGACGATGACTAGGACGATGATGAAGCCTTGGAAGCACTGCTTCGTGGTTGACACCGGAGCGTTAGAACTTAAAAGGCCTGCCTCCCCACGAATGGGCCTATTTCTGGGTATCGTCGTCCTCGGTTTCAATAATTTCTAGCCGTCATGCGGTGCGAGTCGCCAACTTGGGTCTGGGACTGTTTAAGAAGCAGGCTCCTAATAGAATGATTGCAGCAGTTTGTTTTTGTTCAAGTTATAAAAATTAAAAGTATATCTTAACTTTTAATATTTATATAAAATTTAAAAATTTCTTAATATTTGATCAATTCCAAAGTTAATATTGAATTTTTTAAAAATTTTAAAAAGGGTTAAAATTACTCAATAGTTTGGTTAATTATTAATTAAGTTCTTATAATTTTAAAACTATAACATATGTTCTTAAAGTTTCAAATTACTTTCATCTATTACTTTTATCTTACGTATGCTAACAACATGTCCTCGTGGCCACGTGGCACTGGATTAATGGATGAAAAAATTTTGAAATCTTAAGGATCTATTTAATAATTTATCAAACTATAAAAACTTAATTGATAATTTACTAAATTATAAGGATTTAATTGATTTTAAATTTAATTAATGGATAACTTTAATAATTAAAATAAATTTTAATAGCTAGAGGAGCTTATCTTTTAAAGATTATATCATTTCAATAAAGTTTGAAGATTTTTAAATTAAAATTTAAAAATTAAATAAATTACAAAAATATTGTATTTTTTACAAGTTCAATATATATAATATTAAATATATATGAGAGTTATGTAAATGTATTTATAGTATAAATAACAAAACATTAATTAATTTAAACTGATAAATTTTTTTAAGTTGGTAATGATTTGATTTATATATAATTTTATATGACCTAAATTTAAAAAGATTTTTTATATTCGATTTTGATTGGATCTTAACAAAATAAGTTCAAACATATTCACATTTAAAATTTCATTCAAAATAGTGCAAGGCATTGGTATAGAAATACGGACTTTTATTTACATTCAAAACTCTATAAGAAATATATGAAAAACTTTCATTTGATGAAGTGGAAAAGTAAATTTTATTGAAATCCAATTTAAACTATTAATATTACATTGAATTAAACTAAAAATTTTAAAACCAATAGAATTAATGTTTAAACTAAATTTAATTATTAAAATTAGGTTTAAATAAATTTAAGATTTAAGATTTAAATCATATTTAAATTTGAATAAATTTCAAACTATTTTATTTAAATTCAATCCTTTAGGCCATATGAAACTATATCTAAACCAAGTTATTATTAATATAAAAATTTATTAAATTAAAATAATTATGAGCGTATTATTTATATGATAAATATATTTGCTTTACTCTCACATATATGCAATATCATAGATATTGAATTTGTAAAAGATAAATTATCTTTTGTTATTTATTTGATTTTTTAAATTTTAATTTAAAAATTCCATATACTTTATGAAAAGCACATAATATTTACAAGACATATTTCTTTAATTATAAAAATTATCGATTAAGTGGGTTTAAAATCATTTAAATTATTATAATTTGGTAAACTATCAATTAGGTTCCTATAATTTGATAAATTATTCAGTAGGTTCCTAAAGTTTTATATTACTTTCATCATTAATTTAGTGCCACGTGGCATTTTTAAATATGCCATGTAGATATGTCGTTAGTCTACATAGGACAAAAGTAAGAGAGGACTATCAGATATAAGTAATTTGAAACTTTAAAGACTTATTTGATAGCTTTGAAATTGTAAGGATTTAATTGATAGTTTACCAAATCACAATGGTCTTGAATGATTTTAACCCTTTTGAAAACATTTTAATAACACCGTTGAATTATATAATCCCAATTTTTGTTCAAAATTTCATCATATAATTTTTGATGTTACAATTTTAAATTAAAATTTACCACCTATAATTGATGTGACTTCTAAAAATCTAATTTAAGATTTTATTAAAATTCTACTTAAACTATTAATAGAGTATAAGTCTATTGAAAATTTGTTATATCAACAATTGCAGACGAAACCAGTAAAAAATTAAAATTTCCTGACTCAGGACCTTTTTCGAATGTTTTTATAGATATAACAATTTTTTAATATTATCAAATTTTAAGGCCCTTTTTAATTTTTGGGTAAATATTAAAAAATTAAATGATACCTCTGAATTATGAATGCACACTGATTAAAAATCTTGATTGAGTTCAAAAGTATAAAAGAAGAATGAATATTTGAAACTTTACTCTAAACTTTAAAAAAAGGATTAAACAGGGCTACGAGTCTCATATGAAATTTGTAGGAAGGACTAAGAACAAAGTTTGGTGATAGGATTTTAAAAATTTATTGTAGCTCAATTCGAAAACAAAAAAAGGGGACTTTTTTCCCTATAAATATGTTGATGTCCCGATTATTGAATAAACCAGATAGGAAAAGAAAATGATATAGTAGTGCAAAAATTATGGATCACTTTACTCTTTGTAGACATAGTCAATCCAATGCACTATGGACTTTCTAATCAAATAGTCCTGATATCCTTCCCTTAAATATTTATCATCATAATCATTTTCTTCTTCTTCTTCTTCTTACCCACTGATGTTTAGTTTCTCCTTGAAAAACAAAAATATTGAAACAATAAGATATTAAATGAACATAACATTTCAATTCCTTAGGAAAAGAGACTAGCAAAGTTACAGATGATGATCCCAAAGAAGAAAGGAATATATGCTTGGGGCCATGTAGTTTCTAGCCTTTGAGTGGTAGATATTGATGAAGATGATGAAATGGGTTCAATTCTTGCCATGGTAGTGGTTATTGAGAGTATTCTAACTGTCAAGACAAAGAAAGCTATCATTTTTTTCATTTTTCCAAGAGTTGAGGATTGATATTATTAATAACAAAAACTTACTAGTGGGCATGTTGTACATGGAAGTTATAAAAGGATGAAAACTTAATTTATACACAAAAACTTAAAAATGATGGAGTGCTACATGTTGACATATTGAAATTTGTTGGGATAATTTAAAAGAAATCGAAATCACATAAAAAAAACTCTACTACCCAACTATCTCCATATTTTTTCTTTATAGTTAGTTATAACTCTTGTATAAATATGGAAGTCTTGCTTGAAATGAAATGTGCAGAAAGTAGTACCCTTAAGTGGTTTAGTCTCTTATAATTCAATTAATAATGAATAAATACTAGTAGAGATCTCACTCATGGAAGTATGCCATATTGACTAAACCATATAAATTAGTTTTATTCTTTTTCTCTACTTTTGTTTGTTATTAATTCTACTTTTATTAGCTTGTTTTATCCTTATAATTGACCAGTTTGTTATCATTTTGGTATCAGAGCATTCTTCCATTAGTGGAGTGTTTGAATTTATCTAAAAAATGTTGTCAAATTTGAAATTCCATGTTTTGACGGATCAAATTCTGCACTGTGGAAACTAAAGACGCATGTTGTACTAGTCAAAGATGGATGTGTGGTCACTCTCTTATAGAAGGATACCAAGCTAGAAGGGATGACAAACAAGATGTTTATAGAGAAAGATGAGATGGCCTTAGTGAATCTTTTGCTTGCTTTATAAGATAGGATGTTGTTCAATGTTAAAGGTGAATTAATAACAAAATGTTTAGGGGATAAATTGAAAAAAATATATAAGGGAAAAACTTTGATTAACAAGATTTTCCTATAATAATAATTATATATATTGAAAATGAAACATGGAGCATAAATTTAAAAGCATCTCAATAAATTCAATTTACTCATTAACAAGCTTATGGCCTTTAACATTTAAGTTTATAATAATGAGAAGGCCATCCTTTTACTTTATTCCATGCCTGACTCTTTGGATAATTTGATCATGAACTTAAGTCATGCAAATTCTCTAGATATATATGTCGTAGTAGCACCACTCTTAATAGAAGAGCTTAAGAGAAAAACTAACCTTGATTTTGTTGGTGATGCTATAGTTGTAAGAGGTAAATCTATTGATCAAGATAATGTTTAACAAAGAAAAAACAAGTTAAGATGAAGGTCCAAGGGAAAAAATAAAGTGAAATGCTGGGGTTATAGTGATTCAAGACACATGAAAAAGGATCGCTAGGCTAAAACAGCTTCTAATGAGAAATTAAAACCTGAATCTTCCTCTTATTGAAATGTTGTAGAACCTTTTGATGTTTCAAATGATGGATGATAGCACCCTAATTATAAATTTTTTATACATGTTTTCATAATGAATATATTAGGTTTGATAGGATTGGTATATGTTAAGTTTTCATATGCATTTGGATATGATTTAAATCCTATTTTAATGTTTAAATGCTCAAATTATCTTCGTTTTGCATTTGATGTTAGGTTAAATATTTTTATACAAATCTGGTACCAAAAAGGAGAATGATAAGTTAATCCGAATCAAAATATTGATAAAGTGTAGAGGTCTCTATTGAACAAGGATCGATCTACTGAATGCAAGGATCAGTCGATTTGAAGGAAAGACACCAATTGATTGAATGAGGCTTCTTATAATATTGGTTAATCGAATAAAATACATCGGTCGACCGATATACACTTTACGTGGATACTAAACAGCGAACCGTCATTTTATCCAACGAACAAAAACCTAATAAAGGAAAATATAAAAGTAAAAAAAGAGAGAGGAGGCCGACAGTTTTGGGGAGAGAGCAGAGAATAGTTTCCAAAATTCATTCGCAGCCATGATTTTCTTTAAAATTTTCCTTTGTTCTTCAACATTCTTAAGCATTCTTTAAGTTTTTGGTTTAGATGTCATTGTTTACATATTGAATATGTGATTCTCTTAGTTTTTTAGATTGTTTAGTTTATTGACAAAGATTATTTGCTATATTTTAGACAGTATGTTTAGATTCAATTAGTTTTGAATGTTTAGATGAATTGTTTTAGGGATTTTAAGTTGATATTTTATGAATAATGAACGGTTGGTTAGTGTTATTAAATGGGCATATTTGATTTATGATTTATGAGTAAATTTTAGAAGATTAATCCTCTATTTTGGGTTGTCCTTGTTTAATTTTCAATGAATTTTGGATATAGCTTGGATTATTTGATTGTTTTACCTTCATTACTGATACTTTTGATTGGGTTTTGATTCATAAATGAATTTTGGCATAATTATAAATTATTTAATGTTTTAATTTCAAAATTGATTTAAGTTTAATGTGCTGGAACTTTTATTGTTAGGAAATTGGTTTGAGGATTGAGATTGGTTTATAGTTTATTGATTATTAATATAGATTGTCTAAGTTTACATTAGGTAAACTATTTAAATTTGGGTTTCTTTGAGTAATCATTAATTTTCTAGCTCTTATCATTTTATTTTAAATATGGAACTTGTTTTTTGATATTTATGTGGATCAATTTTAATATGTGTGGCTAGTTTTCCTAAGAGTTGGAGATATTATAAGGATGAAGGGATAGAAATTATGAGAATGGAATTGAATTTGTCTTGAAGTTGTACTTGTATGTCCAGGTTGATTTGGGATAGGATAAATGACACGAATTAAGAATTACTTTTAGGCTTGATCACCCTTTAGGTAACTTTCTAATTCGAAGGCCAGGGTTGAGCATGTGACATGTAATAGTCTATAGTAATTCTCGAAAGTAGCAATAGGTTAATTGAATTTGTCAAGATACTTAATCAATTAATCTAGAATCCCTCACCTTTTAGGTTACACCTTCCGAGCTTATAAGCAGGTGTACTAAGTTAGTCTTTTCTTAGTTCTTAATGCATCTTCACTATTGAACTTAAAGAAACTATTTTAGGTTATAGTAGAGATCAAGGCATTTCTAGATCTCATTAGTTTTGCCTATTTTAGAGAATTTAAGGGTTCGAGAGCTTAAATCGAGTCCATAAGCTAACATCTTGATGAGAGTACCTTCTATTTAGATTCAAGGATCAATTAATATCCTAGATTCTCGAAGATATCCATGACCCATCTTTTGCTATTGTTATTCATCCTCTTTATATTTTCTTTGCATTTTTTTTGTTTTTTGACGTTATTACATCTTAGTTTGTTAGCTTCCATCATTCTATGGTGTTTTCTTTTCTTTTATTTCCAATATTGGAGATAACATTTGCATCCCAACTCTCTGTAGTCGACCCTAGCTTACCTTATTGCATAGTTTGGCTGTTAGGAATTTTATTATTTGATATCTTGTGACGAGTTCATCAATATGATTATGTATATTTAATGAAACACAATTCTAAATCATTTAAAAATTTTAAAGAATTTATACTTGAAGTAGAGAAACAAATTGATAATAGTATAAAGATACTTAAATCTAGTCGAAGTGGTGAATATTTAGATCACAAGTTTCTTAGTTACTTAAAATAGAATGGGATATCTCATAATAGGTTCCACCCAGAACTTCACAACATAATGGAGCCTTTGAGAGGAAAAACTGTACTCTATTAGATATGATACATTCCATGATAAGTCATGCAAATCTTCTAATCTCCTTTTAGAGATATGCTTTTAAAATTGGTTGTTTACCTTTTAAATAGAGTTCCATTGAAACTGGTTGACAAGACTTTACATGAGATATACAATGGTATTATATTGATATTGTCACATTTAAAAAATATTTGGGGATATAATGCTTATATGAAATATGCAGTATATAGTAAGTTTGAAACCAAATCAAGGTATCTATAAGAAAGTTTTATATATAAATTTTACCATCCTCTGAAGTAAAAGATTCTTGTCTCAAGAAATTCTATATTTTTTATAAAAAATAATTTATTTATAAGAAAAGTAGTGGGAATGAGGTAGAACTTAGAAAGTTTCAAGAACCATAAATTACATTCAAATGGAACAAAAACCTTAAATTGATATATTAGATGTACAACTATTGATTCAAGAGGCATATAGTCTGTGATGCTCTGATATGATACATCATCCTCCTATAAGATTGTATATATATTCTAAAAAAAAGGAGTGATAGTATTTCACTTGCAGTAGATGAGTCTACTAATTTTATGTAAAAAAAATCAGATGTTGATTCTTTAAAATAACATGAAGCCATGAACTCTAAAATGGAATATATGTACATTAACCAAGTATAGATTTTGGTGGATGCATTTAAAGGTATTATACCTATGAGGTAGAATTAGGTTTTAAAAAAATGACATAGATGTTAATGTACATATGTACAAAGTAAGGCTAGGGGTAAAATGTTACAAATAAAAATAAAGAGTTAATTTTGATGAAATCTTTTTTTCAGTAGTAATCCTTAAGTCCATAAGCATTTTATTAGATATAATTTGATACCATGATTATAAAATTTAATAAATTGATATTAAAACAACATTTCTTAATATGTATTTGTTTAAGGATGTATATATGACACAATCTAAGGGTTTTGAATTGGAGGAGTTTCCTGATTGAGCATACAAGTTATAAAGGTCTAATTATAGTCAGCAAATGTTACAAAGTTGAATCATTCATTTTGATGAGGCTATCAACGAGTTTAATTTTATTTTAAATGTAGATGAGTTTTATATTTATAATAAGGTTAGTGGGAGTGCATTTTAAATACCCTCTAAATAAATTATGTTAAAGCAGCTGAATAAGTAATTATGAGAAAATTAATAAACAATATACAAAACTTATAAAATGAAAGGAAAAGAATACACAAACTAATTGTTATAGTGGTTCAGGGATCACCTCTTCACTTGCATCTACTACCTAATACTTCATTGGACATTCCACTATCTTAAATTGCAGAAGTATAATTTTTGGTCCCCTTTTTAAGACTTTAGGGTAACCTTTTACAATCTTATAACTTCACAAATTCACAAACACTTAAAATACTCTTGAAGAAGTGTTTCACTTAGCTTGTAAAGTGTTTGATAAGGACTCATAAATGACTTGTATGAATTCATACAAAAACCTCCCTTGAAATAACCTTAAAACTTCACTAATTTTCATATAACAGGCCTCATAATGCTTAAAATCACTTTTATATGAGTCACATTATACTTGGGTAATTTTCACACATACCATTAAACCACTTTATAGTGAAAATTAAGCCTACTAGTCATTTATGAACGTTGTATAACATTAATATTCAATAAATTCTTTGTATTTTTTTTATCTTTGCATGTCAGTACACGCATCAATCGACTAGTCATTGATTGACGGATACAATATATTAGTCTACCAGTCAAGGGAAAAACAACATACTAGTAGACCAGATGAAACCTTAAGGTTGACCAATCACCAATCAAACACCACTAATCAATCAGTCTTTTTATAGACTGATTTTTCATGAACTTTAACACATTCAAGCGCATTCCAATCAATCCAAAACACTTCCAAACCATTTCTTAACTCATACACATATTGAAAACTTTCCTAAAAATATTTTAATTCATCAATAATATTATTTTGAATATTTTTCACATATTTTTCTCTTGATTATGCAACTCTAAACATTAATACAATTATGCATGAGTGAGTCCTTAAAAACATAAACATGAGACTACGTGAAATGTGTATAAAAAATTACAATGTTAAACCTTTACAAACTCTATCTTGGTCTTCCACTTTGATTCCATTTTACCTGATCATCACAAACTCCATTTTAACTCCAAGTCTTCATAGCCTCTTTCTTAAACACTTCATTAGCTAACCTATCTTTCTAAAACCTTAAACTTAATAACACATTGGTACTAAGATTTTTTTTTCATCATCAGTATAAGATTAACCTCCATTCATACAAGAATCTCCTCCTTTTTTATGATGGAAAAACCGCATGATATTACAAATTAATAAAAGCAAAACAAACATACTCCCCTATTATACATTATCATAAGTAATAAAAAATCCATATTTCAAAACAATATTCAAATAGAATCACACTTCCATATTCAAACACTTAAATTGTCAATTTTTAATAGCTTCCCCAAAATAAATCATAGTTTAGAAATAATTTCAACTTTTATTAATACCATATTTTTAAAAAATTTTCAAAAGCTCCCCCTAAATTAAGTAAAGTCTATAATTCCTCCTAAATTTATTCATTTAGACTTTAAACTCAATTCTTTTAAAAAACCAATTTTTAATTAAAACCAATTTGTAATTATTAAACTCCCCCTAATTAAGATGTAATATCACATGTAGCTCTCTCCCTTTTTGGAAATATCAAAAAGGTAAAAGTAAACATACACTTAATAAAAAAAACTTCATTAACTTCATTCTCAAAAGAAAAAGTGCAAGTCATCATAGATATAAACCTCCATAAGAAGGATAACATAAAGAATAAAAAAATTCACACATCAATATTATCAAAATACATAACCAAAAATATCAAAATACATCATCAAAACAGTATATAATAAAATCTTAAAACTTTTCCAAAAAAGTATCTATCATGTCACTAATATGATGGTCCTTAAGGAAGAGCAAAACGGGAGCAAAGCTCATGAAACAAAGTGCCTATCTACTCTTGTTGACATGTCACAAGGTCTCAAAGGCCATCAATGTCTGTACAAAATAGTGAAATCTTAGATCTTGCATCAAATGAGTTTGGAGGAGGCCTAGAGGATATAACCTCATCATTAATGGGTATAGGCATTGTCTAACTCGAAGCAAGTTCTTCATTACCACTAAGATAGATAGGAGGATGTATAGGTTACCACCATCACTGGTGTGATCATGTCATTTGATTATTGACCAATTGATACTCCATGCGATTGAGAATTGATTAACCAAAGAAAGTGTCAAACTTGAACTCATATTTCATAGAAGGAACAATAAAATGACAGAAGATGTGATCCAAAATGAGAGAGTAAAGAGCATTTTGGTTTTTCTTTTTGTTCAAGGCAAAACGAATCATGTTGTAAAGGTTGAAATCTCCTAAATGTATTCTCTAACCTAGTTCAAGGAAGGGAGGAACCATAAATCATCTAAACCTAATGATATGTAATGTTCACTAAAAGAAAGAAAGTTTTATTTGATGAATAAATGATGAAAACTGTGGAGGGCATTAAGCTCTTTACATCATTATGTCTATGAATAATTCCTTCCTTACTAGGTAATTCGAACATAGTTTTAACTAAGGTGGGCATAGAGGGAGGAGATTTGTTGTGTTTGGTAGAACAATTGTAAGAGATTTCTTTTTCAAGAATAAGTAATCCTAAAATCTCATTTATAGTGTCTCTAGAAACATGAATAGAAACACCTTGAACTATAGATACAATGCGATAATTATCACTTACTTATTGGTATTTAAGATTATAAAAGAAAAGATGAACATTTGTGAGACTAATCCTAGAAGAAAGAGTGAGAAGGTGTTCCTATCCTTGATCATTAAAGAAATTAAATAAGCCATATTATCTTAAATGATCTAGATGAGATGGGGCAATAGGATGATTTTCACGTAACCCTCTAGAGACATAATCACAAAATTAAGGAAACTTAGTATCAAAATACTGATTCCCTTAAGAAACATGTAATCTCCTACCTTTAAAAGTGTTACATTCTCAAGTTCTCACTATGATAAAAAGTAGGATAAACTTGAAAGAAACCTAAAGGGAAAATCCAGGATTTAAGAAGGACTAGACACCCTAAGAAAGTTCTAAGAGTTAGGATAAGCATAGGTATCAATATTTCTTATAATTATCATCACAACCTGCCTATGGGAATAAATGTTTATGATTAAACATTTAGTTAAACTCTAATAATCTATATGCTCATATATGAATGCATGATTAAACTATATGCAACTTATCAAATTAAAATTATGAAATGATCAATTTCACTATTGATTGAGTTTTTATAAAGTTAATTTTATCAAACAATCTCTAATTTATAAAAATGCCCAAATTCTTAGTCCAAAATTAGGAAAAACATAAATCAATTTCAATTAAAAGCTAAAAAAAGGTCCATTTGAAACTTAATTTCATTTCTATAAGACTAATTTTATGGAAAAAAAAAAGACTCTAATTGATCAAAATTTTGAAAAAGGACCAATTTTCAAGGACTTAAAAATAAGAAAACCGACATTTTACAAAATTGATTTCAATTAAACTTCAAACATCTCAAATTGACTTTCGATTACATTTTTATAGAATCAATTTGATAAAACAAATCTTAACATATCCAAATTTTGGAAAAGCCTCAATTTCTATATGCTAAAATTGTGGAAAATAGAAATTTGATAAAATAAATAAAATTGAGTGTTCAAAAACCTTAATCTAACTTCAAATTACATTTCTATATGATTAATTATATAAAATATACCTTAATCTATTCTAAATTTTGAAAATCCCCAATTTCTAAAGCCTATATTTGGGAAATTTTGAAATTCAATAAGGACATATACAATTAATAAATCGTACAGTTTAATTCCATGTATAGTTTCATGAAAACATCTTCAATTTTGAATAATTTTGAGAAATTATGTAAGAAAACTAAAAAAAATCCCAATTATAAAGCCCTAACAGTAGGAAAACCCTAATTTGATTCAATCCTAGTGCAATCTTAAGTAATTGAACATCTAAAATGCTTCTAAATGATGAACTATAACCTACTTTACTATTAATTTAACAAGAAATTCATAATCAAATACATTTCCAAAACTGACAGATTTAGGGATGTACCAAATAGCAATTACTTGTAGAAATAGGAAGGGGGTTTGTATTCTATAGGAAGAGAGGAGAGTGATGAAGATGATTGGTTCGGTGCCAAAGAGGTTCTTGAGAGCTCTCATTGCACCAGAGAAGAAAGGGGTTATGTGAACAGAAATGATAGTAATTTGGGGATTTAAAAGCTTAAGGAAGTTAATCGTGAGAGGAGTCATCTAAAGAAGAAGAAACTAACGGGTTTTGGGAGACAAGTTAAGATTGAATAGTGGAGATGGCTTTTTAAGGTTAAGAAGGGCGAAATACAGTGAGAGGGAAGAGAATAGCATGAAATGAAAGTTGGTGAAAGAGGGTACATGGGCTTAGAAACATCGATTGATCATTGTTTATAACCGATTAAATTTATACTAATCAACCGATAATAATATTGATCGACCACTATCTAGTTGACCTATGCTATAAACTAGTCGATCACTAGACTTAAAAATGCATAGTTTCCACATTTCATATAAAATTAACTCTACTATATGTTTATCACTAAAAAACCAATTTCTAAATAGTTAGAGCTAAAATATTCATCAAACAAGAATATTTAAATCAATTAATTTATCAAGTATCATCCAAACACATCTTATTGCATTAGAATAATATATTGCCAAAAATAATCATGTACCTCCAAATTTATACATCATCATTCTTCACTTGGTTCAACAATATAGGTTGGTGATTCTTTCTTTTAATCTTGAAGATACCTACAAAATAAATTCAACAAATTTTTGGTAACCACATTAACTTAATTCTTTGTAGGTTAGTGGTTTTTCTTTAACCATTAGCTAAAATATTCATATTTCCTAGTCTATCATAACAAGATCTTTGAACAAGTACATAATGTCCATAATAGGTACAAAACAAAGGAGCATATGTCCTATACGTGTTCCTAAAGCCATATTTGGGTCTAAGTTCATTATAGGTCCTTGTGTAATAAGTTTACCTAGTTTGATAATATATCATCCTAGTATTGTATCTTCCTTATAACATTATTCTTGGTCTTTTGCTTTGATTATACATATAAGCTTAATGTCTCTTCCTAGATTTTGTCCTACTTATGAATGCATTTTGATCATATGTCATAAGTATGGGTTCATTTTCCAAGTTATTGACCTATACAATGATAGTTTTGCTAGATGAAGGTTTATTACCTAAATCATGTCTATCATATCTTTTGAGCTTCTAGAAAGCTTCAAGCATTAATTATAAGTTTTCATTTCCTCTAGTAAACTTAAATAATAGTTCTCTTATAAATTCTAATTCTTTATTTAATAAGGCATTTTCATTTATCAACTTATCCTTACATACATTCTTTGATTCCAATTCAAGTTTAAGATTTTCATTTTCTAATTTGCATTCCTCTAATAATCTCAAAGTTTCCTTGTTTCTTAGAAAACTTATTATTTTTCTTAGTTAAAGCCTTTAAATACTCTACTAACTTATAGTAACTAAAAATTATATCACGTTCATCATCACCAGTAAAAGTAGAGGAAGATAATACCTCATCACTTGCCATAAAACACATGTTTATCTCTTCTTTTTCTCCTTTATATTAACTATCACTCCATGTGACTTTTAATGCCTTCTTTTTCTTTGCTTTTTTCTTTTCCTTTTTTTCACTTTCTTTATATGCAAAGCATTATGACCTTATGTGACTTATTTTATTACATTTAAAATAAGTAATTTCATTTAAAATAAGTAACATTATTCAATTTATTTTTGAAATAAGGCTTACCTCCTTTAGAGTCCCTCCTTCATGTTGGCATCTTCTTCTTTAGAAAATTTTTAAAGCTTCTAGCAAGTAGGACTATGTCCTCATCCACACTTCCTCTTAAGGATGCTTTATTATCACTATGTATTTCATGTAATGCCTTGAAAGCCATGTACTTCTTCTTGCATTTATTTTGAGTCTTATCTCGTATATAAAAGGATCTTAATAGCTATTTAAGGGCAAGATGTTGAGATCCTTAACTTCTTAGATGATCGTTAATTTGGCTTTTATTATTTGGTAATGATCTAGGGATCTTTCTTAAAAGTTTAACGATAGTATAAGTCTTATCTAAACCTTTTGAAGCATTTATAATATCAATGAGATGAGCATATAAGAAAGATATACTTTTATTATGCAACTTATGAAAAAGCTTATATCGATGAGTTCACATTCTAACTTTACTCCCCTTTACTTGATTTGTTGCATCATAAGTTACCTTTAATATGTGCCAAATTTCGCGTACAACTTCACGCATTGATACCCTATTAAATTTATTCCTCCTTTGAGAATAAAAGAGTATATGCACAACTTATAGTTTAAGGACACTAACCTTTTATTATTGTTATCTAGTTCTTCCTTATTTTAGGTCACCTTTTTATCTCCTATGATTTTAGTAGGTACATAAGGTCCATTTAACACTATTCCCATAAATCTATGTTCTCAGATAGTAAGAAATATCTAATCCTAGTTTCTAAAACAAGTAGTCATTGCCATCAAAGTATGATACTTTACTTATTTTTTGTTCTTCTAAGCTATTGGAGAGGGAAAAGGTCTTCATGTATGCCATAATGTTATTTTTATTTACTATTTTTCTAGAATTAATTCTACATGAGACTTAAACTCTAATACTACTTGTTAATCCTATTTGACACCTAAAAGGAGGCGAATTTAGTTCTTAAAAATTGTTCTAATTTAATGAATCCTAAATTCACATACCCTTTAAGTAATTATGTAGAAGCAATTGAATAAGTAATTATAAGCAATATGAAAAACTATATAAAAACTTGTAAAATAAAGAAGTAAGGGTAAGAATGCACAAATAGACTTTTTTAGTAGTTCGATAACAATCTCTTTACCCACGTTCATTCCCCAACGCCTTATTAGTTATTCCACTATATTATAAAAGTACAACTTTTGGTCTTGGTTTAGCATAGCAAGAGAGGACTCTTACTCACATCATATGAAGTTTCTCTCTCTAAGATTATGTGTCATTAGACATAAAAGAGAAGGATATAATGGATTACATTCTAAATGTTTTGGCTATTGATTAGTCATATATATAATGTTATGTATGAGACCAGATTTTTTTAATTAAACTAAAATAAAAAAATGTTTGAGACCAAATGTTGCTTGTGTTTTGAGTATAATGGACAGAGATTAAGGTAATCTTAGTGAGAGTCACTTGATGACTGAAAATTATTTGAGAACTAAAGTATTTTGCTAATTTATAGTAGAGCTGAATTAATATTTTAGGGTTATTCAGATTCTAATTTTCAATCTAATCGTAATGATAATATATCAAAATTAAGGTACATGTATACTTTAAATAGTGATGTAATTAGTTGGAAAAGTTTTAAACAACCAATTATTGTAGATTCGACAACTGAAGTTGAATATTTTGCAATTTTTGAAATAGAGAAGGAAACTATTTGAATCAAGAAGTCCATCGCTAAACTTAAGGTGGTACCTATCATTATTGATCTAAGAGTATTGTATTGTAACAAAAATGGTATTATTGCACAGTGTTGCGTTGGTTAGGTGACTTTAATACTGCAGGTGATTTTGAAATGATTTTAATTTAAAAACCAACTGACTTTTAAGGCAAATGTACCTATCGCAAAAGTAATAAAGTGGAGTAATATTTCAGACTCTGAGTGTTGATCCCATGGGGAAAAATCTGCTTAATTACTAGATTGATCGGATTACAATTATTTAGGAAAATCTAGAAATTTTGATTAAAGATTGGAAAAAGACTTAAACTTGACTACTTTGGTTTAAACACTTCAAAAACGATTTTTGATTACTTCGGAAAAATTCTAAAAATTACCAATTATGTAAATTAGCTACAGATTAGATGATTGATGACTTAATTGAGTTTTAAAACAAATTTAAAGTCTGATTAAAGTACTTCACAAAATCAAAACAAAGCTATGGTTAAGACTTTGCTTTTTCTCCATTTAATCTTGTCTAAAGTTTGTTTATGCTTTAAAATCAAGTAATGGGCATTAATTTCAAGAATGTGAGTTTTGGAAAATTAATTCCAGAACTCTAACTTTCACAAAAAAATTAGGATTGGTCATGTAAGGATTAATTCGTGTTGCTTATTGATTTTTCAAACAATTTAAGATGATTTCTCATGCTTAAACTAT
>JAOXYD010214912.1:0-19754 GCA_028565735.1 Pinacopodium congolense
AGTTGAACACATTTTGCAAAACTTTCAACCTAAACCATTTTCAAACCATTCCAAACCTTACCACAACAAGTTCTCTCACTTTAAAAATACATCACACAAGTTTAAAACTAATTCCAAAGTTGTTTCAATTTCCAAAATAATTCAATTGATTCAAACATAAAATTTGCCTTAGTTATTAAAAAATTTCATTCTGAATATTTTCATAGACCTTTTAAAGTTTCTAAAACTTTTACAATCACTTTAAAAACCAAAATTCACACAACAATTTGACTTAAACATATTTAAACACACATAAATAAAATAATTAACTTTCTAAAAGGCTTTGATAGAGGGTTTCTTTAAAACAAATCATGCAATTTACTCTTGAATACGTAACTTTATACTAATGTGACATTTGATATCAATTCATAATATGTCAATGTAATAAACAAAGTTAACCAAACTAAAAACCTTGACTAAACTCTTAAATGTAACATACATGAAAATGTTCATGCAAATATGAGCCCTTTTAAGCATTAGTAAAGATAAAGGTAAGCTTTCAACAACCTTCTTCTTCTCTTGATCTTCATTCTTGACTTGATCTTTACTCTAATGCTTGCTCTCATTTTCTTCACTTAAAACATCTCCTCTCTAGACTCCCTATGCATGATTTTGCACAATTTACATCTAACTATCTTTCTAATTACACCAAAACTAAAACATTAATAACAAAAAAAAAATTGTCATCAACAAAACTAATGATTAAAACCTCCATAAATTCAACAATCTTCTCCATTTTAATGATGACAAAGTATGTGATATTAAGAGTAAATAAAACACAAAATACATGTATTGTCAAACCATTTCACCTAAAAGCTCCATGCATTATAAAGTGATGTCACTCTCTCCTTTTATACTTAAAACTCATGTATCTCCTTAATATCATCAACACTTTCCCCCTTTTTGACATCATAAAAAAGAATATCAAATTTTTAATGAAAAAAATTATCAAATATCTTACAATCATGTAAAAATATTTTCAAAAATAACAATTATAAGCATCAAGTTATAAGCTCTAATACCACTTGTAGAAAAATAATTAATTATTTAGTTTTAATATCAATTTGTAAAAGATACTCCCCCTTAATCCATGCATTAAGATAAATTATATTCTCCCTCAATGTATGCATTAATACATTCTAGCATAATTAAGTATGAAAAGGAACTAAAAGCATAAAATTTGTCACAAACCATATGTTATGCATTTTTATACTTTAAGAATGCATGTTTTCTTAAATGATGCATATTATGCATAAAAAACTCTTACTTTGCATATTTGTGCACCAAATACACATATTATGCAAAATTATGCATATTTTGTATTAAAAACACATGTTATGTATGAAAGTCATATATTTCACATAATATGCATTAAAGAAACATATTTTACATATTGTGCATTAAAAATGTGACCTTCACATCTTATGCATTTAAAAAGCAAATCAAAAGCATTAATGAGATTCAAAAATAATTTTCCCTATATGAAGAAACGAATGTCACATAACATTTCTTAAAAAGTTGAAATATACTAAAATTGTACTCTCCTTAAATTTATATATTACAAAACATATAATCATATAAGGGAAAAATACATATGTTGAAACATTTTAAAAAATATGTACAATTTCAAAGATGATACTACTTGTCAAAATGATACTAATTGTAAAAACATGATACCAATTTTTAAAACTATTTTATCTAACATATGCAATGCATCAATTTAAACAAATCATACAACATTTCTAATACCAATTGTAAAATATGTCATTTTTTAAAGGTATCAATTATAGATTACACCAACTATAAATGACACTCATTTAAACATGTGTAAGATCATTTTTTTAATTCATACAAAAATTTGAATAAAATGCACCAAATTTAAAATTCATTAGACTATCTCATGCAATAGCTCCCCTTAAACACATTCAACACATGTTCTACACAAAACCTATATGAAAAAGGCTAACATTCTCAATTCAACTACATGTCACCAAATATGTGTCAAGAAAAATTTTATCAAGTACAATCATAGAAGTACCTCCTTTTTGCATCACCATTTGATATCATATTCTCTATTCCTCCCTTGGTTTAACCCTCACTTAGTTCAATAATATGGCTTGGTTTGTTCATGTGAGAGCTTCGTGGTGAATTTTTTTACTGTCAACAACACTTCTACTTATGGTTGGAGATACCACTTCCCCTTACTTTCTTACTTGACACCAATTTAATACCAATTAATGTTGACCTATATAATAAAGAAACTCAATATGTTCTAGATACCAACATAAACGTTGATCTTTAGGGGTTAGCCTTTATACCTTTTTTAGCCCATATTTGTAAAGGACTTTTAAACATCATACGTTTAACAAAATAATGTTT
This sequence comes from Pinacopodium congolense, assembly GCA_028565735.1. NCBI lineage: Eukaryota > Viridiplantae > Streptophyta > Magnoliopsida > Malpighiales > Erythroxylaceae > Pinacopodium > Pinacopodium congolense. Next base: position 2,419 of record JAOXYD010214912.1, read on the forward strand.
TTTCTCTATGACCATATTCATCACAAAAATAGTATGTGATGAGTGCATGATGAAACCTACTATCTGTATGCTCAAATGTATCTCCTATGGTAATGATATGTCCCTAGATATATATGAAATATGTTCCTTAGATTGTGTTCATGCACATATGTGATAGGAGACTGAGTCATGCTATTATGCTTAAAATAAGCCTAAATGCATATCTTCTATATCTAAATATTCTTTCTTGATGAAATTTATACCTAGAATAAGCATGAGAAACATTTTTAGAATTATGTAAATATATATGTAAACCATGTGAGGGGGTTGTCCTAAACTACCTACTAGGTGCATTAAAGTCATGTATGTTCTTCTTATGATGATATATCCTTCTAGGATGCAAATGTGAAGTGTTATTAGAGTTGTAAACATGCAGATATGAAGCATGAGAATGTATTAGACCTCTTTTACCCTTTTAAGGCCAAAATGAATTATTATGAGATGCATTCCTCAAGAAATTATGTTTATTTTTAGATGCAGACGCATCCTTCCTAACTTTATTCCTGGATGTAAACATAAATGCATGATGACTTCTTTTAGAATGTGGTTTAGATGATGATTCAACATTTTATAATAAGGGCTTAGAAACATTTCATCGTCCAAATTCTTTCCCTTTTATAAAAATGGTTTTTACATCATTAGAACCACGTCTTTGAGTGAATTCCAAACTATGTCTATCACTTAGGCTCTGTTGAACTCCTAACATGTTGGTCAGTTTTTCACTCCCTTGAGTGAATTTGGAGAAAGACGCTTTAAGGTCATTGATCTTCTTCTTCAATGCCTTATTTCATGCACTAATTAATGTTTATCATGATTTTCAGCAATCATACTCTTAGATTTTATCATGGAATTCATCTCATTGTTTAACTTATCAATTTCTATTATGCATTCATTCTTAGCAACTAATATGTCATACATTTCAATCTTCAATTTCTCATTTTTTTAACCTAAAAGAATTTAACAACTTCAATACATCATTATGCTTGGAAGAAAGCTTCTTCCTTTTCAAATTCACAACTCTAAGTCATTTAACTATCTCATCATACACAATTCATCACAATCACTATCATCATCATCATTAACATTATAAGATTGAGAGCCAGAATATACCTCATTGGCTTCATCATGAAAATTTGATGAAGATGGATCATCATCCTCCTTTTTCATCAATCATATGAAGACTTCCTCCTCTTCTTTTTATTCTTTTTACATTTCATTGACTTCATTTTCACCTACATAAATTTCTTCCAACCTACACCAATTATTGTTAATGGAAATTCACATAGAAAATTTATCAAATATACAACTATCTAATTCTTCAAATAAAACACATATGGCCTCTTTATTTAATGAAATAATTTCTATATCATTTCTAAAATCATAAGGGCCAGTTTCAATAATTTTCCATAAATCTAAATCTTGGCACATAAGAAAAAATTTCATTATAATCTTTTACTATAAAAAGTCATTTCTATTAAAACAAACACAGTTTATGCATATCTAATCCCTTTTGCCTAAATGAATCATTAAATTGTACCATAATAGATTTTTACTCATTAATTTTGTTAGAAATTAGACCAAAATTGAAAATTTGCTTTGATACCATTTGTAAGCCCTATGAAACCCAAGAGAGTAGGTGAATTGGGTGTTTTAATTTTTTTTCTAAACTAAGAATTTAAACCACCTAAATCAATTCTAACTATGTACAATCTCTAAACTGATATTCAACCTATATGTTATGTCAATACTTATGCTAAATAAACCAAATTCAAGCAATTATAAATCAAACATGATTTTGTTAATTGAAAGGATAGGGAGAGAATGATACATCGATATTTTTATTGAGGTTTGGCTAATCAACATTAGCCTACATCCTCTCTTAACATATTTGTTGAATTTTTCACTATCACAAATCTTTTTAGCGTGAAAAGAAACCCTTACTACTACTTCTTTCGACAAAGGGGGTGTATAACAACCCAATAATTTTCTTTAAAGGTGAGAGTAACCCAATAAAATCTTCTTTCAAATGGGTGAATAGGAACCCTACAAATTTTTAATTTAAAGGGTGAAGAAGAAACCTTTAGCCAAAATAAAAACTATATAATTTTCAACCCCAAATCCAATCTTAATTCTCAAGCCCTTAATTCTAATTTAGCATACACAAAAACCAATCACTTTCTTCGTAAAAAACAATGTTAAAGGAAGGCTTAACATGATGTAACAAATCCAATAAAATCATAACACAAAAGCCAGTCTTTTCTCTTGAGCTTATTTAACATAAAATGACTCAAAAAAATCACTTTGATTGCTCTTATAAACATCACAATTGTGTAAATGTTGTCTTAAAACAATTATTTATAAGCTTTCCAAGCTCTTCTATCCGTTAGAAGCTTTAAAAAAGATGTTACACACGAAAATTAAATATTAAACTAACTGTTGGGGACATTTTGGATGTTAACCAATCGACTTATGCATTAGATAAATCGACTTATGACTAATCGACCTATCTATTGCATTGGTCGAACTATATGTGAAAATTCAAACATTGGTTGACCTATTTAAAAGCATTGGTCAACCTATAGTTATGTAGAAACGTTTCCAATGTCCTACATCACACAAAATCCATTAAAAACTAATATAAATCAATTCCAAATTGATTCAAACAAATTTTAACATATTTAAAAAATTCCCCAAAATAATTTTGAATACAAATTTAAAACATTTTCCATAGCTTTCATCTTAAACCATTTAAAAACCTTTCCAAACCTTACTAAAAACAATTTCTTTCACTTGAAAAATATGTCATCCAAGTTTCTGAACCAATTTTAAGGATGTTTCAATTTCTAAAATAATTTAATTGATTCAAACACAAAATTTTCCTTAGTTATTGAAATTTCATTCTAAACAATTTCATAAACCTTTTCAAAGTTTCTAAAATTTCCATAATCATTTCAAAAACCAAAATTCACACAACAATTTGACTCAAACATATTCAAACGTAGACAAACAAATTCAAACAACTTTTCCAAAAGACTTTGACACACCAAAACGATTTCTTTAAAATAAATCACATAATTTTTTCTTGATTATGTAACTTTATACTAATATGACATTTTATATCAATTCCTAATATGTCAATACAATAAACAAATTTAACTCAACTAAAAACCTTAATTAAACTTCTAAATGCACCACACATGAAAATGTCCATGTAAAAGTGAACCCTTTCAAGTATTAGTAAAGATCAATACAAGCTTTCAACCTTCTTCTTCTTCTCTTGATCTTCATTTTTTACTTATCTTTATTCTTAATTGTTATTATAATGCTTACTCTTATTTTCTCCAATTGAAAACCTCCTTTTTAGACTTCGTATGCATGATTTTGCATAATATTAATTTACATACACCAAAACTAAAACATTAGTAACACAAAATTTTGTCATCATCAAAACCAATTATTAGAACCTTCTTTGGTTCAATAAAACTCTTAAACCTTAACCCTTCCAATTTCCACAAATTTCACATCTAAACTTCCTCATACCTAACCTAATTCCCCACAAATTACTCAAACCCACTATACCCACAACACCATCATGACCCTAAAAAGAAAAGCAACTAACTTTAAAGGAAAAGCTAAGGACATAGAAGGTAGAGATTCACGTAATGTGCAATGAAGAGAGAAAATTAACTTGCAAGATCAAACTGGAGCACGATTCCATATATATATATATATATATTTAAAAGGAGAAGCAAACATATGCATTTGTTGAAAAATCAAATAATATATTTTCCAATGTTAAACTTTTAGGATTTTCTCACTCTAGTGCCCAAATTTTGAAACTTTTTAATTTGGTGACCAAAATTCTAAAACTTATTTAACATAGGTTAAAAGCTTGATTCTGTTAGTTATTTGCTAACATTACAAATGGAGTATAGATGTATATGCCACATGGATATCTACATGGAAAATATTCATTCATGGACATACACTTATACACTCGACCTAACTTAACCAGAAGTTTGATCTGACTCATCTATTTAAACACTAAGACCAGTTTTACCCATCTTCTCAGTTACTTATCTACCTAGCCCTTTTCTAACTTAAATCACTCCTCTTCTCTTGTCATCTTCAACATAAAATCCCTTCTAATTTAGTTTCCCATCCAAAATCACTCCAAAATCTTGAGATCAGAAGGCCTCTTGTCCTTTATCTAGTTATGTTATCATTCTCTCTTTTGGTTTTCAAATCATTCTTAAGTTTGAATTTGCTCTATGATGATTTTATTTTGAGTTTAAAGACTTCCTGGTTAAGTTCATCTGTATCCCATAACTATTTGTTTAGATGGCTCAGTAAAGGTGCTCTCATGAGTTTTTTTTTTTTCACTTTCATGCTTATTGCTAACTTAATTGTAAGAAAAAGATAGGCCACTAGCCATTTAAGATTAAAATAAAAGGAAAAGGTATAGAAGATGAAAATCCATGTGACATATACATTCATACTCCATTAATACGTTAGCTAATAACTAACAAAATCAATCTTTTAACTTAAATTGAACGAGTTTTAAAAGTTTAGTCACTAAATTAAGAAGTGTTAAAAGTTTGGCATTAAAGTAAAAAGAAATCTAAAAAATTTAGATCTACCACATGAAGTTCCATGTATCATATATATCCATACTCCATTAACTATGTTAGCAAATAACTAATGGAAATATCCTTTTAACTTGAGTTGAATGAGTTTTATAAGTTTGGTCACTATATTGAAAATTTTTAAATTTTGGCCTAAAGTGAAAATTTACTAAAATTGAGCACTAAGGAGTCTATAATCTCTTAAAAAAGATAAATTTTCAAGTGTAGATATATAGATGAAAAGAGTGGGATGTATTAGGAATTAAAGATTATATGGTGAAATTATTAAAACCTTTGGGCCTCTTCAATTTATTTAAGGATATGTGAGTAGTTTATGAACAACTTTTCCATGAATATTTCACTACTTTATACATAGAGAATTATAAAGACAAGAAACTAAGATTTAGGCCTTTTGGAAAGTAGGAAAATATGATTATGCTAGTATTATCAATAAGTTATAATTCCAAAGGAAGGACTTTATGAACACATTTCAAAATACGTTGTAAAGAAATTTTGGGAAGAATTAACTTAACTAAAGGAGTTTGATACTACCATAGCTTCTAACCTTACAATCAGAGACCTTTGCATTCTTTTAATTCATAAATTTTTTACCAATATATTTTAGGAAAAAATAGTGAAATAAATTTTGTAAATTTGAATTATTTTTATAATGGAGCATAAAGACTAAAAGCAAAGTTAAGTTCACTTACCATTTTATTGAAATTTTGCACTATACTACTACACATTACATCAAGGTACTTTGCATAGGACATTTAGTAATTAAATTGTGTAAGGATTTTTTTCTAAGTAGTGATGTTAGACTTACTTTAGTGGATGGATTAGAGGCATTAGATTTAGAAACATTACAGTAGGCTAAAGTTATCATTAAGTTTTAAACATATTAATCTATTCCACTTAGGGAAAGATAGTAAGTTAAGTAGGCACAAAAGGATTAAGAGGATGAGGAAGAGACTAAGGAAGAAATTGAGAAAGAGAAATTGCCTACTTCAAAGGCTAGGGGATGGAAACAGGCATTAGAGCCAATGAAGGATATACATGCCTAAATGACTCAGAGAATAGACACTATTGAAGCATAAATAAATAGGAATTGAAAAGAAACAAGCTAGAATTTTAGTTTAGTCCTCTGTTTTGATGCTTAGTAACTAGGGATATTTATCACAAATATTTATCTTCACATAAAAAGTTAAAAAATAGTTTAGAAGAAAAGGGAAACCAATAAAAGTGAGATGAAGCATAAAATGGACTCACAATCTTTCAATATAAAAAATCAACAAATCAAAGAAAAATCTTGCATTAGCAATTGGCATTGTACAAAATTTTCAATGAAATTTGAATAAATACATTAATATGTTGAAATAGATTGCTTTTATTAATCATGTATATGTTCGTTAGCACAAACTTTACTTTTTAAATGTAAATGATTGTGGGAATCAATGAAGTGCTAAATGAAGGATTAATCTTTAATTAAATTAAATGTATGGAAAGGTATATTTGCATTGATTATGTCGTGATTCTAAATACTTGAAAGAGTTGAAACTTTGAGTTGAATATTTATTTACTTAAGAATTTTTAACTTGTTTGATGCTTTTTTTGTGTATTTGTTTTTGCTTAAGAACAAGCAATTCCTTAAGAGTAAAGGGAGTTTGATATACATGTTTCTACATATATAATAAGTTTTGATTTGTTATGATTTAGATATATTTTTATTAGTTTTAGTATTTTTTATTAAACTATAATTTTATTTTAATTTTTAGGAAATTTAGTACTTATTGGTTTTTATTTATCATTTTGTAAGAATTTAGGAGATTTAAGGACTCTTAAGGAGAAACGAAAGCTAAAGGAGAGCTTGGAAGCAAGTAAGACCCAAGGAGATTGTCTTACAGAGTAAAAAAAACTCTCATAATTAGTTAGCTTTTGGTTAGGACGTCAAGGGGAGAGAAAAAAGGGGGCTGGGGGAGATATTAGGTAGTTTTTCTTTTCTTTATACAATTTCTAGAGGGAGGAAAGACAGGAGAACTCAAGATTAAAGGAGATAATTTCAATTTAACATTGCAAGATTCTTTTTCTTTTCTCTTCTCTTATGGTTTATACTTAGGATTTTAGTTATATTGCATTTTTACTTTATGTTATGTGTAACCAAATCTTTAGCTATGGTTAGTCAGTTATAGTGACTATTGTACTTTGACCTAATATAGGTGAAAGTACTAAGATTTGTGTCAATCTAAAGTGTTTTACAGGAGGCATGTAACGAGTCTAATCTTATTATAATGTCTCTTAAATATAGAATTATCTTAAGCTATATATACCAGTTATTGAGACATAATAGGATAGAAGGTTTTATCCCATTCAAGTTCCCTAGATTATTGATTAGCATATAGTGAAAGAAACAGTTTTTCTTTAATGTGATTTAGCATACAACAAGAAAAAATGAATTTTTTTAATGGGATTTAGCATAAATTAGAGAAAATAAATCTTTAATGCGATTTAGTATAAAGTTTATAGATATCGATATTGAAAAATAAAACACGATAAATCATAGATTATCTAGGTGTCAGTTATTTACCACACTCCATTTCCTCATTCATGTTAGTGATGATATTAGACATGCGTGATGGTATTAGATTTACTTTGCATAGGACACATGTTTTTTATACTTTTTGATATACAAAATCTTACGGGATCAAATGATGGACTTCGATTATCTTTGGGTTAAATGTATTTAAATGGTTAATTAATATAGTTTTCTTCTCTTAGCCTTTCTTTGTTTTTTTTAATTTCATTTGTGTAATGAAGAGAAAGATAGTAATTTTCCTACACTGGACATTCATTAATAACTAACTTTGAAAATTTAAGGCTAAGGACATGTTTAGTTCCACTTTGGTTTTTTATTTTTGTTTCTTGTTTTTTTAAACACAAAAATCAATAAAGAAAACATACTAATACAACACAGAAATCGAAAAAGAAAATACAATAACTAATACAAAAATACAACAACCACAACAAAAAAACCAAAACTTACAACCCAACTAAACATGCCCTAAGTAAATTAAATATAATATAGTTCAAAGATAGTGAAGAGGCTCGATAAAGGATCTAATCAAATGAATCGAACTCTAGTTAGAAAAATGAAACCTTATTAATGTAGGTGAGGTATTTATTGGACTTTTAGTAGGAGAGGCCAATAAGGTTGCCTAAAAATAGTGGTAGATCTCCTACGTATACTTAAAGGAAGTTCCTAGGTATAAGGTTTCCTCTAATATATGAAGAGATCTATGTATAAAAAATGTGCAGAAAGGTTTAGTACACTTGATTCAAAGTAACTTTCATAAAGATCGTTTGAAAGTTTCAACTCCTTATTAAAAATTTAACGAGCTTGTTCAAGTGAATTAGAGGTTTATTTGTATGGTTCAGGAGCTTACTTATAAGGAAATGGACAACAAAACAAGTATTTTTCTTCATTATCTCTATTTTTACTAATTTATATAAGTTTATGGATAATCTTAGGAATGTTGATTTTAATAAATCTAATTGGAATGTCGACCACCCTATGGATTACATCTAATACATCATCTTCGACTCGATTAATACTAATTCCAAGCTCTCCTAATGTGAGGCACATCTTTTGTGTTATATGGGCAAACAAATCCACAGACGTAGAGAACTAACAAGTTAATGGTTGTATGTTCCCTAGCATACTCAACACAGTTTCCAAAGCACCCACATTGTATAAATGTTAACATTCTCTCTTTTTGGAGCCTTTTCAATAATCATAAGCTTTCTTTGCATGGTCATATGCTATCTTTATTCCTAGTTTAATTTAATCAATCCTAATTTAGACTAACCTAAGGCAAATATGCATTGTTAATAAGTAATACAGTGGATCAATTAGTCTAAGGATCATATCAATAGGGATCTACTAAAATTATTAAGTCACTCGATATCTAATTATCTAGAGAAACCAAATTGAAAAGATAACTAAAACAAATAACTAGATTAATTAAATTACCAACTAATTTAGTATATTCATATATCGAAATTATGGTTCACCAATGTCAAAATCTAGCCAAGGGTTCATGTTTCAATGCATTAACTAAGCCTTTGGAAATTATATGTGATTGGATCTATGATATCTTCTCTAACTTAAAACAAAGCTATGATTCAATCAGTGTCTTTTCTCTATTAATCCTATTTCATTATTTGATCATTTAATGAACTTAGGTTAACAGGCATAAAGATTAAGAAATTCAAATCTAAATTCCTCTTTTAAATTTAAGACCTTAACAATTAATCAAAGTTTAGTTATTTATTTATTGAATTATTTTGTTTATTAATTTTTCTAGTAATTAAGATAGATTTATTAAATCCCTAATTATTTAAGAATCTATTCTATATGATCAGTTCACAATAGATCATAAAACACTAAAAAAAAAGATCTTCAAACAATTAAGACCATTAGAATATAATTAATCTGTCTACTTACCTTGCCTTAACTATTCTTCAATTTAGCCACATATTGTTTTCACCAGACATAGATTTAATTATAAAGCACATAACTATTAATGAAAACAAAAAATTAAAATGCAAAGGAAATACAATAGTATGAGATACAACTGAATTATGGTTATCCTAATTATAACTTAGCTCTAGATCCCCGTAAATTTACTCTTAACCACTTGGATTTGCTATTTTGTGTCTCTAATATAAGAGTTTAAAGAAACCTATAAAGAAAAACTTAACTAAAAAGCTAAAAGACAGTAAAAAGACTAACTAAAACTACTAAACTCTCTAATTATATGCTAATATAAGACCATTCTAGGTTAAGGGTTAATTGGGAGGTGAATGTACTCATCTACCCTTAAAATATCTCTTAAATCATATCTCTAGAGGGTATAATGGACCTTGAAGTTATGGAATAATGATTTTCTTCTAAGGTAATGTTAATATATTGTTTATAATTCGATCTTCAATGGTAGTTTGCATGATCCTTAGTGGCGTCATTATATACAATCATTTATCTTTTAACTTTAATTGGCAATAAAATGATGATTCACCTTGAGATCAATAGTATCGTTATCTAGGATATTGGTTCTCTATCTTTATGTGGGAGTTCAATGTTCCTTTACAGGGACATCAACAACACCGTTAAAAATCCAATTTGATCTTCTGGAAAAATCATCTAATGTGCTCTCTTTCAACTAAATTCCTTAATTAAATGTGAACCTACATTTTAATTAAAGATGTATATAAATAGGGCAAATTCATAATAAGATATAGGTAAAAACATATAATTTCATAGCCCAAAAGTCTATATAAATCACACCTATCAATTTTTCTCACACTTAAACTATTGCTTATCCTCAAACAACTTATCTAGATACTCATACAAATATTTTCCAGTAGTTGTTAAGTATCAATTAGGAACTTCATTTTTTATTAATATAGCTAACGTAGCTACTATATCTTAATTCTTTTTTTTTATCATGGATTCATAATTATGGTCAAAACATGTAATAAAGACAATTCTTGTGGATAAGATCATCTCTCGAGAAATTTATATGAATGATCATCCAATTTCTCCAAAGGTAATTTAAAAGCATGTGTGTTATATGCTTCATCATGCATTAATCATATTATTTTCACAATTAACTTAGATAAGTGCATTTTATGCTCTATTTTATCATGAAAAGTGTATTTTGTGCTTCATCTTACCTTTTTCATACACATTTATAACGTTTATCACATTTAATTCAATTCAATTAATTTCAAACATTTGAATTTTTTAACTTTTACCAAATTTACTTAAATTGAACAACTTATTAAAATCAGCTTCATATACATAATTCATAACCAAAGTTAAAAGAATTCATAACCAATCACAAATTGATAATACCAATTATACTAGCTACATTAATCAAATTAACGTATGTTAAGTAACATTTAAGTGACCATTAATAAAAATTTTAAAATGAAATATCAAATAAATTACCATAGATTCCTAATAATTTAAGTGTAATGAGAATTCTTCTTCCTAGGTCCCTTCCCTAGATTTAAGTTGAGTGTTGTCTCCAAAGTTCAGAAATGAAAATAAACATATAAAAGAGAGAGCTTGGAACAAGATAACTCCCCTGATATTATTATTCCTTGATGTTATTTTATGAATTGAGAGTTGTTCGACCATCCTTATTACCTAAAGAAAACAAAAAAAAGAACGTAAAATCAACCAAAAATAAATGAAACTAGACTCCTACTAAAGGAAAAATGAAAAACAAATTTTTTTAAGCAACACTATTAATGAAGTTCATGAAAGAGAAATGTCTTAGCATATTCCTCTACTACACTAGGCATGTAAAGCTTGACCTATTGCCCATTGACTTTGAAACTTGTGTTCATATTGTTAGATACCTCTGTGGTTCAAAACGGATAGAATTTTTTCACTTTAAAGGAGTTAGACCATCGTGATTATAACTTATTAAGGAAAAGCTTCAATCATGGCTTATAAAGCAAGATCTTGGCACCCATCTTAATCTTACAATGTAAAATGTGCTTATCATGTCATCTCTTAACCCTCTCTTTATATAGTTTTGAGTTGTTATAGGCATCAAATAAAAGCTCTTCCAAATCATTTAACTATGATAGCCATCGTTCCTTTGCTTTTTTTGAGTTAAAATTCAAAAAGGTAATTGCTCAGTAAGCTTTATATTCTAATTCTACTAATAAAGAACAAGATTTACTAAACTTAAAAAAGACATGTTTATGGGTGCTCTAAAGGCAGTTTGATGTGCCTAAAGTATATCATCTAGCTTTAATGACCAATCCTTTTTAGATGAATCAACAATCTTTTCTAAATTTTTTAAATTTCTTTATTGGACACTTTAACTTGATAACTAGTTTAAGGATGATAACGTGTGATAACTTTATAGGTAACACCATATTTAGTTAGTAAGACATCGAATGGTTTATTGCAAAAGTGAGAACCTCCATCACTAATTATGGTCTTAGATGTCCCAAATCTTGTAAAGATGTTCTTTTAAGGAATATAGTCCCACCCTTAGTGTCATTTATAGGTAAAACTATTGTCTAGACTCATTTGCTCGCATAATCTACTACTATGATGATATATTAATTAGAGCATGATCGAGGGAAAAAAGTTTCACACGCAATGATATTATTGAGTGGCGTCTCATGTTTCCTATATATGTTCCTGACCCTTTGACTATTATCATAAGATATGACAAAGTGGAATGTATCCTTGAATAAGGTAGGCCAATAAAAAAACCAAATTCTAACACTTTTTATGCAATCTTAGTTAGCTTAAGGTGTCTACCAGCTTCTTTAGATTGAAAATGACTACGAATAGAGAATAGTTCTTCATCGGGCATACATTTCCTAATAATCTCATTTGAATAAATCTGATAAAGATAGGGTTCATACTAGATGTATTTTACCTCAGATAGGAACTTTTTTCACTATTGATATGAAGTGTTAATGGGAAGAATATTACTAGTTAGGTAGTTATATTAGTATATCATAGAAGTGTTGCAATAGTTGATAATTGTTTCTTTTAAAAAATCTCCAAGATGTCTCAATCTTCATCTTTTTCCATGACATCCTTACTCAAGTGTGACAGGTAATTAGCTATAAATTTCTCTACCCCTTTTTATCCTTGATTTCGATGTCAAATTCCTATAATAGAAGAACTCATCAAATTAATCTTGGTTTTACATCTTACTTGTTCTTGAGATACTTTAGGGCATAATGGCCTCTGTAGACCACCACTTTGAATAACACCAAATAAAACTAAAATTTTGTCAAAATAAAACACAAAGACTAGCATCTCCTTTTAGTAGTGGTACAACTCCTTTATATTGGTTAAGATCCGACTTACATAATATATGACGCAAAACATTATCCTTCCATTATCCAAGTGTCGCTCCCACTATATGGTGACTTGCATCACATATTGCCTTAAATAGAAGAGACTAATCGGGAGATATAAGAATAGATGAGTAATAAGTTTTTCCTTTAAAAGCTTAAAAGATTGCATATATTCATCATTATCATTAAAAATAGCATCATTGACTATAAATCAATTAAAGTTTTAGTGATCTTATAAAAATCATTAATAAGTCCCTTGTAAAATATCGCAAGCCCTAGAAAACTCTTAATCACTCTAACCAAATTAGGTGGAGAGAGTTGTTTAATCACTCTATCTTAGTTGGATCTACATCAATGCCTTTTCTAGAAATTTTATGTTCTAGAACAATGCACTATTGAATCATGAAATAACACTTCAACCAATTTAAAATTAAGTTTGTCTCTTTACGTCCTTTTAGCATCTTCTCTAAATTATCTAAGCATTCATCAAGTTAGATACCAAAACAAAGGAGTACTCTATGAAAACTTTTTCTATCATAATAGAAAAATATTATCACCATGCAACCCTAACTAGAGTGTTATACAACTTAAAAGACATATGCAAAATTGTTATAAGGGTAAGTAACAATATTCTTTTTTTATAATCTTCCAGAGCTATTGAAATTTGTGGGTATCTAGAATACCCACCTAAGGCACAATGGTAACTATTCTTAACCAATCTCTTTATGACCTAATCTATGAAGGATAAAGAAAAAATGATCCTTACAAGTTGCCTCATTCAACTTCTTATAGTCGATACACATTCTTTAACACATAACTTTCCTAGTAGCTATGAATTCATTTTACTTATTGGCCATAATAGTAGTCCCTCTTTTCTTAAGTACTACATGTATTGATCTTAACCATGCAGAATCAAAGATAGAAAATATTAAATTGGTGTCTAGGAGCTTATCCATCTCATTCTTATCCACCTCCTTCATGTTTAAGTTTAAATGATGTTGACACTATAATGATGGCTTACTACTCTTTTCCATAAAAATCCTATAAGTGCATAAGAAAGGGCTTATCCCCTTAATGTCAACTATTATCCATCATATAGTTCCTTTATGTTCTTTGAAAACCCTCAATAACTAATCCTCTATGACATTTGTAAATGTAAAAGATATAATAACAAGTGCAAAGGAGTATATAGAAAGGCAAACTTAAAATAAGTAGGGAGAGTTTTGAGATCATAAATGGGAGGCTCTTCAACGAATGGATTTGGGAGGGGCTTTATTAGTTTCTCTAAAAATTCATATTTTCTAGACTAAATCCAATTTAATGACTTTTTTCTATTCTCTAGCTATCTAAATGCTTTGAGAATATCTTCTTCATTTAGCTCCAAGTCCTGTGAGTGTGTCAATACTTTCTATAATGGGTGTCTACCAAAAACAACAGAAGGGTCACTTTCTATAGATTTAATGTCAATGAAATTGCAAGGATCTAAGATGGAAGGGTGCTTTATTGCTTTAAATACATTGAAAACAACTTCTTCATCCTAAATTCTTAGGATAAGCTTCTGCTTTATATGTCAACGAGAGTCTTTATGGTCTTTATAAAGGTCTTCCATATATGATAGGTACCTTACTATCTTCCACCATATTCAAGGTTAGGAAATCCCCAAGAAAAATAAATTATCAAGTTTTACTAAAACATCCTCTATGATTCCCCTTAGTTATGTAACAAAGCAATCAACTAATTATAGTGAGATTATAGTAGGCTTTAACTTCTCCAATCCTAACTTTCCAAAGATAAATATTGACACCAAGTTAAAACTAGCTTTAAGATCCATCAAAACTATATTTATTTTCAAGTTATCAATTATGCAAGGGATAGTAAATAACTTGGATCCTTAAGCTTAGGTGGTAAATTTCTTTAAAATATGGCAGAGCACTCTTCATTAAGTTTCACATTCTCATATTCCTTAAGCTTCCTTTTGTTAGATAAGATATCCTTTAAGAACCTTGTATAGGAAAGCAGTTGAATTAATGCTTCAACGAATGGGATATTAATGTGTAACTTTTAAAATTTTTTGAATTTGTTTATCCAATTGAAACTTATTCAATATTTAAGATATGGGATCTTAGGCTTGGCTGGATGCACATTAGGATCCGTAAAAAACCTAGGCAACTTCTGCTTCTCAGATAAAACTTCTATTTCTTTCATGTCTGCCTCACTTTAGTCACTCTTCTCTTTATCTACTTCCTCCTTCTTCTCTTCCTCAACACTTTTCACTTCGTTTCCACTCCTTAAGGTGATAGCTTCAACTTGCTCTTTAAGATTGGATTTTATAGTGCTAGGTAGTTTATTAAGTAACCTTTCCTGTAATATCTGCACAATTTGACTCACTTAAGTCTTTAAGTTCCTAATAAAAGCTTTGGGGTTTTACATTCTTGCTTCATTAGATTAAATATACTTTGTAACCATTTCTTAAAAAATGTATTTCTCTTATTGCACAAGTGTATTTCTTCTAAATGTTAGTGGTGGACCTCTTTGAGCATTGTCTTGTGGTTATTAGTAGGTTTGATTATTGCTATATGAAAAATTAAGATGGTTCCACCATTCATGATTGCAAGCATTGGAAAATGAATTCCTCTTTTTCTATTCTAATTCCCTATATAATGCACTTGCTTAGGCTTTTCGATAAAGGAGCTACCAACTTGATAATCCATAAACATATAAGAGTTACCTTTACAATTATCACACACTAGCTAATCTCTAATATAACACACTAGCTAATCTCTAATATAACTACCATCAACATAATTAACTAGACTATCTAACTTCTTGTTTAAGACCTTCATTTGAGTTGTTAAAGCTACTGTGTCATTTAATACATAAGTTACATGGAGTCTGTTTTTGTGTCTCTTTAAATGATAATAGAAGCTGCTAGTTGCCATTTTTCATTAGACTTGTATGCTTGATTGAAAGTCTTGTGCTTTAGATTGCCACCAGTAGCTACATCTATAGTATTCCAAGTAAAAAGTACCACTCCAGTGGAAAAGATGTCTACTTATTGCTAAATATTAAACCCATAACTTAGGCACTAAGCTAACATCTCTTTAAATCTCTCTCAAACTTCATATAGGCTCTTATTCTCATATTAAACAAAAGAGGTCATCTCTATCTTCATCTTAATTGTTTTAACCTAAAGGAAAAACTTAGTTAGAAATAATTTATTAGCTCATCGCAAGTTATGATAAAGCCAGGCTGAAGGGTGGATAGCCATGCTCTGGCCTTATCCTAAATAAAGAATGGAAATAACTTTAACTTAACCACCTCTTTCAAAACTATGTTATGCCTAAATATGTCATAAATATCTAGGAAGGTTTCTAAGCAAGTTTTAAGTTCTTCTTATGCTGAACCTTTAAACTACAATGCCTTAATAATGGAGATAATGCTATGAGGGATCTCAAAGTAATTTGCATTGACCATCAGTCTAACAATTCTAGTCATATTTCTATTACTATTTCCCATTGTTAAATCCATCATACGTTTCTCTCTTTGATCTTTTGGGTTAGGTACTAATACATTTTCTTGATTCCCCACACCTAGTATTTCAATTTCTAACTCAATATACTCCTCACAAGTAGACTTTACTTCTACCATACTAAAAGCACCTTCTTGAGTTTATTTTCTTACCCTATGCATAGTTTGTTCTAGTTCAAAACCAAATCTCAATTCTTTGGGCTTTTGGCATGAGTATATATACAAGGTAATAATAACTAAGAAAGAAAAATAACCAAAGAATTCAAACAAGTTGAAAATTAAAGAAAATTCAAATAAAGAAAACTAAAAAAATGTAGAAAATAATAACAAAAAAAGAAATAAAAACAAAAAAATTTTAAACTAACCAACACCGATCTATTCCTAGTATTACTAGAAAAGATCCTTAGAAATGACATAAAAAACTTAAAATGTGGTCTTATGCTATTCTATTTCTAATTTAATTCAAATCATCTTAATTGAGACCAACATAAAATAAGTATACCTTGCCAACAATTAATACGAAGGAAGTAACAAGTCTAAGGATTGTACCCACAAGGATCTACCATAACTACTATATCACATGGTATTTAATTACCAGGATAATAAATAGACAAGTGAGTAAATTTTTAAAATTTTTTTAGTTAAGTGAAAAACTTTTAAAAATTTTCAATTAAATAATTAATCTTTAAAAAGTTGATAAATTAAGGTAAAAATATAAACTCATGCTAACGTGGATGCCATGGGGATGTCTACGTGGCAAAAGTTCCATATAGATGTCCACGTGCATAATTTCAACTTTTAAAATTTTCAATTCAGTGAGTAACCTTTTATAATTTTTCAATTTAGTGTCCAACCTTTAAAATTTTTTAATTTAGTGACAAATCTTTTAAAATTCATTCAAATCAGGTCAAAATTAGTTTTTTCTTATAAAAATAAAAAATTATTAATACATAAATATTTTATTAGAAAGTATTATATAACGACTTCTAAGTTTAATTAACAAATATTTAATTATATATTATACTCTATTTCAAAGGATATCCAAGTTTTAGAATTGATAAGTCTTTAATATAAAGAAAAAAATTTAGGAATAAATCTTTTGAATTAAATATATAGTAGCCACAAAATATTTTTTATAAATAAATTTCTATTTAAATATATATTATTGATTTATAAAAAATAATAGATACAAATATAAAAAAGAACTTATTCCTTTAAAAAATTGAAAACTATTTTATTGAAATAGAA